>PVIY010000992.1:0-168316 GCA_004026745.1 Myrmecophaga tridactyla
CTGCAATGAGTGACGTTTGGCTTAATTGGCTGGTGCTTAAATGAGAGAATGCAACGTAGCACAGCCTAAGCAGCTTGGCATTCCTCATCTCAGCACTAGCAGCTCAGCCCAGGCCTTTGGGGATGGAGGAAGAAGTCACCCCGGGGAGAGCTGTTGGAACCCAGGGGCCTGGAGAGAAGACCAGCAGAGACCATCCTGTGCCTTCCACGTAAGAAAGCACCTCAGTGGAAAGTTAGCTGCCTTTCCTCTGAAGAACCAACAAAATAAATCCCCTTTTATTAAAAGCCAATCCGTCTCTGGTGTGTTGCATTCTGGCAGCTAGCAAACTAGAACATCCCTCTTACCATCTTGTTGGATTCCATAGCCACTATGAATCAGTGGAAAATCTAGGAATTAAATTCTCTTTCTCAGATCTGTTCTGTTATTTCATATGCTTTAACTCTGCCTAGAGTGCCCTTTTAATTCATTTATCTTTCCTGGAAAATTCCTCCTATTTCAGATCTCAGCTTATGCACTTCAGAAAGAATCCTCTCATGCATGAGATTAGATTATATGTCTGTCATTTTGTTCACAAAGCTTTTTGGTTTAGCTCTACTGTAGTTTTTCTCATATTATAAAATAAATGCCTGTTTTCTACCCTGCTAATCTCCTCAGCAGTCAGATCAGCATTTTGTTCATCACTTTCTCTCTGGCACCTGCCAGAGACCCTACAACATGAGGGTAGCTCATTAATATTTACTTAATAAATTACTGATTGAATGTAAAAATGAATGCTCAGGCCTCCACATCCACAAGGGAGCTAACATCCCCTTAACAAAAGAAGAAGACAAATTGTACATTAAAAATAAATAAATAAATAAAAACAAAACATAATAACTCTGTATAATGATGGCCATGCAATACTCCCAAATAATCCAGGACAGCTGCTAACAGGTCCACAGCAGCAAAACTAGGTTGAGATGGGCCCCATATAGGGTTTGAACTGATGCCATTAAAGCAGTTACAACCCAGGTCAGTCTAGCTGAGAAACAGAGCAGAGCTTTAATGCCATAGTTCAAGTCAGTATTAGAAGATGAGTAAGGTAGAGGAAAGCACCAAGACAAGAAAGTCTAGCCTTGTTTATTTTCATTTATAACAACATTTTGTTTCTGGCTATTTTCACAAACATGAACTGCACTCTTAACAATTTGATACCTGGTTCACTTTAATTTTATATTTTCATCTCTTACAGTTCTCTGTTAGAAAGAAAGCTGTACCTGAAGAAGAACAAGCACTCATTTGATGATGAAGAAGAAAAGAATTTATTCATGATCTTTCAAGAACAGGTGCCCAGGCGAAAAAAAATGATGGCTGGAGCACCAAGCGATAGAATGCCATAGGCTTTCTACCCTAAGCTTAGCACCCAAGTCCCTCCCCTGATTCTCCACTGATTGGGTACTCCAGAGGTTACAGCCCATCTGGATAGTCTAGATCATTCAAATTTCTCTGTGAAGGTTCCCACTTTTGATTACTCTTTACATTTCAGCTACCCTAGCTATTACTTATTTAAACTTTTTTTTTTTACCTGTATAAGAATTTGGTGCCAATTCTAGGCTTGCCTCAGAGGCCCTCTCCTCTCCCTGCCTGCAAGACCTGTCTGAGCCATTTTGTTCACTCATCCTGTGCCATCTTGTGTGAAAGCCACACTTAATTTTATTCTTATGTTCTCCATCTATCATTTATTATTTCAAACATCTGTGAAAATGTCAATGTCTCTAACCATTTTCCCCATCTAAATTGCATGTTCAGCCTGAATCTTTTTCTCTTTTAAATTAACTTAAAAGAAAGCTGATGTTGATAAACATTTTGAAATTTTAACCTAGAACAAAAACTTTTAATGAACTTCAGTACCCAAGAAACTGTTTTATTATAGTATCAATGCAGATTGCAAAGCTAGGTAATGATAAAATTGGCAAAGGCTTTAGATGAATTCTTTAAGCTGATTAAGTGGACCACCTGTTTTACAGACTCATTTAGCATTGGTATGTGTTTCATCTATTCAGTCAGGTAACAATTACTTCATTTAATTGCATCTGTATGTGGTTCTTTTAATAGGGCAAACAAGATATGCTTTTCAGGGGGGGAAGCTCTATATTGTTTTTTTCAATTTAGTTTAATGTTAAGTTTATTGAAAGATAATATATGTAAAGTATTGATTTAATAACCGTTCACAGTTACTTCAAAAATTTAACCTAAATATATGCTCATTATTATATTTAATAAGCTGTTATAAATTTTGTTGAAAGTAGTAATAAAATATTATAAAAAGATAAATGCACATTATATAAACTATACTTAACGAAATTCCAAAAGACTGATTAATTGTAAAACAGATTGAGTATTGAGTAATAATTTAAATTACTCAACAAAACCTTTATTTTGTTCTAATAGACTTTTGCTGTATTTTTAAAACATAGTTGTCATTATCTTAGGTCAAAATCATCTTCCCACAAAGAAATGTGATTATTAATTTTTATTATGGAGAATTTTAAAAAACTGGATTTACTATAAGAAGTAATAAATTACTGGTATTACTAATGTGTCTTTTTTCTATTTTTTCCCCTTCATCTATGTAGCAGTCATGAGCAGATTTTATTTCTAAAACTTCTTGCATGGTATTTGTTTTGCTGTTTTAAAGATATAACCTCCAAGAGTAAAATATTGTATGTGTGTTTGGGGGGTAATAAAAAATGCAGGCAATTCTTCCTGAATCCTATCTTAGCTTGTGTCTGGGAATCAAAGTAAATATTGATTGCCAAGTATGGCCCTGGGTGAGATGAGTGGTAGGGACAGTTGTGTAAGGAAAAGCACTGTAACAGATGGGTGTGGATACCACTGAAAAGAGGCAAGCACTATGGCTCATGCTTTCTTCTCCATTCCTTGTCACTCTAGGAAAGAACAAAATAGAATGCATTGGTGTTGTAGTCTTTTTCATCTTATTCATTTAAAATTTAAAAATTGAGATGTAACTCCTTGCATTACACAAATTTATATGTATATGTGTGTATAAACCCATATTTATAACATTACTTTTTTGTTTTCCTCAAGACTTTTCTCTTTAAGGAAACTGCCATTATAGGTAACCCAAAATACTCAAATTTTCCCAACTTCTTTAAAATTCTACTGTTTTTTATATCTGTGCCAAAGAACATTTTTAATTAAGGTTATATGCATCTAGGGTCATCAATAATCTGCAGATTAATTTCCACCACATGATTGCAAGATGGCTATTCGGGAAAGATTATAAATTATGTTTGAGCTCTATATGCTAGGCTATTCAAACTGAATAATAAAAAAGCGGGGGTCAATTAGCTGATAAAATACAGAGAAATTGAAGGCAGAAAGTTAAATAATAAAAAAACAATGACATTTAAAGGATGCCAGGTTAATTATTCCATTTTACATAATGTAAGGAAGGTACAGTTTTGAGAAATGTAATAATATGAAAGTAACCAGTCAACTCAGATGACTTTTAGAAGTGTCTATTTGCAGACAGAGGTACTACTATGATGTTTTATTCTAAATTTTTCTCAAAGACTTATGACTTCTAAAAGTTTGCTATCATCTTAAATTCAAATGCCAATGGATAGGAAAATATGTACTTTGAGAATTTCTATACCATGTATTTATAAGGGAATAATGTTAGCAACTTTTTAAATTAATGAGAATCTCTTCAGGCATGAAAAAGCTAAATCATGTTGTTAAATAAAACTTTTTTAAATGCTACCTTCTATTTCTGCAAGCTACACAATGTAATATGTGTAATCTGGTTATAAAGAATCTTATCATTTCCAATTTTAAATTCCATATGCTTCATCATATTCCAAGATTGATTTGCTTGAGTATTATTAATATGCACATCTAAAATTAACTACCTGCAAGCTTTGAGCAAAAGAGCTGGGCTTTAAAACCTCAAGACCATATGAACATAGGAGCAATATAAAGAATCTCAAAGCAGATTGTAATATCCTATTAGTGTCTGGATGCATTTTTGTGCCCTATTTCCATATGACATAGTTAAAGATTAAAGAATATGTTTATACACAAAAATGAAACAATAGAAGAACAGAAATATTTTTCTAAGAAAGTTAAAGGACCATAGCTACAAAGTTTATAATGGAGAGAGGTAAGGATCAGAATTAGTAAGTGCAAGTCACTAAGTCAGTTAAATACAAAATTCTTTTTTTTTGGCATGCATTGTCTGGAAATGAACCCAGGTCTCCTACATGCAAGGTGGGCATTCTAACCACTGAACTACTCGTGCACCCTAAAATTGCATTTGTATCCACATACAAACATGCATTGCTTAGAGAAAGTGGTAACTAGATAAAAAGAAGTGTAAATAATATATTCCAAAATTTATTTTTTGAATATAAGTCTTAGAATGATATTTTTTACATCTTTCTTGAGATATATTTTTACACACCATAAAATTCACTTATTTAAATCAAACATATCAGTGGTTTTTAGTGTAGTCATAGAATTGTACAACTATTACAACAACCTAATATGAGAATATTTCTGGTAGCCAAAAGGAAATTCTGTATGTATTGGCAGTTGTTCACCACTTCTGCTCCCCATCCTATTGCCATATTTAACTAATTAACTTATTTCTTTCCTTTATTTTACCACAAAATTTCTACTTTTTACTACAATAAATAATAATTTATTCTGTCTTAATCCCTTGAAATCAATCTTAGTTTGTCACATTTCTATGTAAGAAGCAAGTCAGAAAATTTATTTTCAAATTATGAAACTCAATGGAATTTTTCCAAGGCTCCTGAGCTTTTAACTATGTGTGTGCTAGAACCTTATGTTGTGAATCTGGTTAGATTGGAACTGTTTCCCAGAGTATTCTTTACTGTATAGTTCCTGGTGAACATTGTTATATGGAGATATTTGTAAGAGATTTGGGAACAGAAGTAAAGCAACAACCATTGCTCCATGATTGTAGGTAAGTAGTTCTAGGGACAGATGGATATAGAGCATCTCCACCCCACCTCCAACCCTTTTCTGTGATTGCTGATCCTCATAATCAAAAATAGTTCCTACTAGATGCTCAACTGTGACCCCATGACCTTCTCCTGTAGATTTTTCTGGAGTATAAGTGGCGCTACTCTGTGGCCGGCCATGCTTGCCTTCTCAAAATGTCTGGTTGGACTCCTTTAATCTCCCAACTTTCCTTCCGCACCTTCACTTTCGTGCCTTCCGCAATTCTGCATGATCTAATTCATATTTTAAAAAAACCTTATAGCATAACCCATAAAGTTTTTGTTTCCTTGATGAGTGGTGACTGGTATTGCTGACTATCAATCATACATTGATCAGATAATCTTCACCTTGGACCTGGGTAACACTAAACTACACAGGTTTTGTTTTTACTTCTCTAGCGACCTTTATACTTGATAACTGCATACATTTCTTCTTTACACACTCTAGGTATTAATGAATCTTTAAGTTCTTCTTTATACTTTTCTTGTTCAAAGAGCTCATCCACTCTCCTGGTTTCAAGTTTCAGTTTTATAGTGATGATTTGGAAATTCAGGTTACCTATCAGACATTTCTTATTGGCTGTGCTGCCATTCAAATGCAACACATGGAAGATGAAGTTAATTAGTTCCCTCTCTCTCTGTCACCGCCACAAAACTCCTTCTATATTTCCCCACTTTAGTATGTGAATTGTATCCATCTTTGTTCCATGCACCATATCATTCACCATGCCCATAATTCATCTTCAACATTGATAATACTACAATACGCTTGTAGTTTCCTTGATTCTATTTCTTCCATTTCCTAAAAAACCCTCTATGACTTCATCAGCATATTTTAAGATAAGCACAACGATGTTTTATAGCTTGCTCAGAAATCTTATTTCTTGTTTTATATCTTAAAATGTTATGGTACTTGCTACTTTCCATATCACCAGAACTGATATTTTATATAGACTTTCAAATTCCCTTCCTGACCATGGTATTCATTCTTTTCTTTCAGTTTTTAACCTGCTTTTCTCTACAAAAATTGCTTTCTTTTTCTTTATTGTTATTTCATTCCTTCCTCATTCATCCCAGTTTTTGTACTGTGGCTTCACAATGTACAAAAATAGCTATATTTTCTTTTTATGCTTGGTAAAATCTTAACCATTATATATCCTGGTGTATAAGACTTTGCCCTGACTTTTCTTGAAGTATATGAAGAACTCTACTTTATCAGGTACAGTTATTTTTAGAACTGTATTTGAATGATTTTCTGTTCTATTTTTTTGAGTCTTCAAAGATACTGGTTATACTCACAGTGAATTGTCTTTTCTCATCTCATTATACATTTTAAGGTCCTTCTGGATCTTGCAACTCTATTTTCTTCTTCACTTGTTTCCATTAGCCTTTATCTTATGGGCAATTTTCTTATAGAAAATGTGAAGTTTTCTTTTATTTCAAATATTTCATATATAAAAAAATTTCTGGTCATTAGGCTGATTTCTTAAGCCTTTTCATCTCATTCTTTAGCCTATTGTCTTTTTAATTTATCATCTCATTGTGTTGTTTCTTAATCTGAAAGATCTTTTGAAATTTTTTTTGTCTTAGTTTATATTTTTTATTAGGTTCTCTATCTCCTTTTTTTTTCTTCTTTTTTCTATATTATATTTTTACACTAAAATTGTATTGTTTTCTCTTGTATTTTTTCTTCTTGCTATGCTTTAGTTTAAAATTTATGTTTTTGTTTTCCATTTTATGTGTGGGAATTTGCCTTAGTTTTTATATTTGCTGTGATATATTGTGGATTACATATTTGTTCCTTTTCCATCAAATCTTAGACTATTCTTTTCACTGCAAGATTTTTTTTGTGAGCTCTGTAATTTGTTTTCATAGTTATAATGTGTGTCTCATATTTTCTCCCATCTTGCTTAGGCCGGGGCAGCTCAGTTTAATTTTCTTTATACTTTGTTATAAAGTAGGTAGATATTTTGCTATCTAGCCACCATATCCAAGAATGGCTTATTTTTCAATTTATTAAAGATTTATTTAGTTACTGCTAATGGATAATATGTGTCTTAGTATCAGACTAATACAATTTGATATTATAGTTTTATTCTGTTGTCTTAAGAATATGCATGCATCAAGTTAATTTTTGGCTGTATCATAAAACTTTTTTTCAAATATGTGTGCATATACTTTTTAATTAGCTCATTTGTTGATGTCAGTTATTACAATTGCCTTAGGAGATGTAATTATAATGCAGAGCAAAGCTATACAATATACTTTTGATTCTTATGCAAGATTTAATCGAGTTTGGATTAACTTAATCTTTTTTCTGAAAGAATAATCTATACTATGTTTTTAACAAGAAATATCAGTATCTTGGTGGCATTAAAACCAAAGTGTATTTCTTGATCATGTTATGCCATCTCAAATTTGACTATCCAGGATAGCTGTCTTCTATGTTATGACAAAGCATTCTGGAATGCTTTAACCTTCCGGAATCTCCATATCAATGAGTGCTACCATGATAACTTCAAAAATACAAAGAGAAGGTTGTAATTCATTGTCTAGAGGAAGCTTCATGACAATATTTACTTCTAGGGTGTGGGTAGTATGATCCACCCACCTCCACCCCTCACTTGTGCCCAGAAGAAGAAGCAGAAGTATTGGTGAGCAGTACTAATTACAATGTACACATCATAATCAACATTTAAAAAGGTGTCCACCTCACTTTTTCTTATAACTGAGATAGTAAAGAAAATTCAATAGGATTATAACACTTTCAACATATACCTCTTCTCTAAAGAGAAAAAAAAAATAGGATCATTTGGATTTTCTCATATACTTTTGTTGTAAACAGGGATGTTGAAGTATTGACTTTATTTTACAACCCCAGAAAAATGTAGCATTGTCTTAAAATGAAAACTGACTAGTGGACCCTCCCTTACAGAAAGACTGACTGATTTTGTTTTATTAATTACTTTCACAATTAGCATTATTTTGTACAATGAAGGCTAATGAGTGCTAAAGATAGAATCCTTTCCAGTTTTGAAAAGTTAGCTTTTTCTTAGTTAATAAGTCACAAAGGAAAATGAGGCATGATTTAAAAAGTGCTTAAGCTTTGAGCATAAACTTGAGGTTAGAGATCTATAATTTGTCTATTAATTATATATGGAGAAACCTGAAAAATGTTCAAACCAAAAAGCAATGAAATATTAATTTTCCAAAAAGTAATAAATTTTATATTAAAGAATCTTAAATGTGTATATATGTGCATTCTTTGGTTTCATGACATGGCTCTCAAACATCAACTGATTGCTTAAGGAAGCACTACATTAAGACAGAGAATGGAAATAGAAAGATGAGAAGAAGAAGGAGGAAGTGGAAGGAAGCAAAAATAATCTGTGTTTGCAAGAAATGAGGGATATCATCTTCAATGTTGTCTTTGAACACTATATTTTGTATAATGTGATGTGCAGTGAGCTGCATCTTTGCTCCAGTTTTACTGCCCATCATAATCACAGTTGATAGTGCCAGTGTTTTTACCACCAGTGTGAATTCAACTATACTGCTGACTTCCTCTCAAACTGTGGAAAATTTATTGCAAAGCAAGTTTCACTTTATGCTTCGAGCCATTGCAAGAAAGCTGGTAATGATATAGTGACATGACCCCAAGCAACTGCTGTCTGTGACAGAACAGAGTAAATTCCTAAAGCACAATGTGTCACATATTGTGTATGAGAATATGATGTAGTTAACCGTCATCCACTTCTACTCTAGAATACTGCATTATCAGCCATAATTTCCAATGTCCATACTATTAAAATGCTCATTGGCAATGAAGCAAACACAAATTTTGGACATTTATGACTTGGAATATATATGAACTTACTAAACACATGCTTAGAATAAAATAATTTTGTAAGGTAAAATTATGCAGAAAATTTGAGTTGTATATTTCAGGTTACAATTTTAGGAAGAAAAAAACTTTTGCTCTATTAGAACAGAATGAAACTTCCTTTTATTTTAATATTTTTCAAGTTTTATTAAAGACTAAGGCATTTAAAAATTTCTTCTGCATGTAATAAGGTACAGTATTCTAGAGTGCAGGGCTTTCAATGAGACATTTTCTGTTCCAATCCTAACTCTAAAATTAATATCTGTATGACCCTGAACAAGTTGCTCATCAGCTCTGTAACAAATCCTCTAATCTGTAAAATGGGAAATATAATGGTGTTTATTTTCTAGAGTTGTGTCAAAAATTAAAGGTGTTGATATGATTAAATTAATTAAAAGAATGCATGACAGGTAGTAAATACCAAGTAAGCTTACTAGTGTTATTATAAGGGTTTACCTAATATTTTTGGTTAAAACCCTCTGAAATATAATGCTGTATTTCCTATTCAAAAATATTCAAGTCCCATATTCTGACATTTAAGATCTTCTGTAACTTGAGTACTATTAGCTCTAGCACATAATAAAATTGCACCATTCTTGGGTTATTTGAAGCTGGTCCCAACTTTACCTTCTATCTTAAAAATCCATCACTAAGGAATGGAAAGCATCACCTTCCCCTTTCTCTGTCTACTTTTCAGCATCTTAATCTCACCACCTAACTGTCCTGACTTGTTCAGCTCTGAGTCATCGATAGTTGATCCTAATTCACAATCCTTTTCAGTGTCCCATCTGAAAAGTTCAGGACATTGTTAATGAAAGGATCCATACTCTCAGGCTTTTTGTGGAATGCTTCCTCATTGTGGTAGTTTGGAGCTTTTATGTACCTTAGAAAAAGCCATGTCCTATTAATCCATTCCTTTCTTGTGGGTGCCAAACTACTATGGGTAGAGCATTTTGGTTAGGTTGTTTCAATTGGTATGTGATTCACACAATTCAAGGTGGGTCACAATCCTTTACTGAAGGCCTGTAAGAGAAGACAAAAGGCAGAAACAGTGGAGAGAGAGAGAGAGTTTAGAAGGTGTGGTAGTTAGATTCAGTTGTCAACTTGGCCAGGTGAAGGCACCTAGTTCTGTTGTTGTGGAAATGAGCCAATGATACATGAATCTCATCTGTTGCTGATCTACATCTGCAGTCGGCTAGGAGGTGTGCCTGCTGTGGTGAATGACATTTAACTTAATTGGCTGGTGCTTAAATGAGAGAGCGCAATGCAGCATAGCCCAAACAGCTCGGCACTCCTCATCTCAGCACTCACAGCTCAGCCCAGGCCTTTGCAGATGCAGAAAGAAGTCACCCCAGGGAAAGTTGTTGGAAACCTGTGGCCTGGAGAGGAGGCCAGCAGAGACCATCCTGTGCCTTCCCATGTAAGAAAGAACCTCAGTTGAAAGTTGGCTGCCTTTCCTCTAATGAACTAACAAAATAAATCCCCTTTTATTAAAAGCCAATCTGTTTCTGGTGTGTTGCATTCTGGCAGCTAGCAAACTAGAACAGAAGGACGCTCTCTGGAGATGGTAAGATGGACCCATAGATGCTCAGAGAGAAAGCCACTGGAATCAGAAGCTGAAAGCAATGGAACCTGGGAGTGAAGGACCAACAGATACTGGTCCTGTGCCTTTCCAAGTAATAGAGGAATCCATATGCCAGCAACCCTTCTTCAGAGAAGGTATTTTCTTCTTGATGCCTTATATTTAGACATTTTTATGGACGTAGAACTGTAAATTTGTAAACTAATAAACTCCCATTGTAAAAGCCAATGCATTTCTGGTATATTGCATTCCAGTAGCTTTAGCAAACAAAGCAAACAACCCCCCACTTTACAGACATAATTGAAATTTAGTCACCTGACAACAAAATAGGCAGACTATCCCTCTTCTTTTTTGGCTTTTCCTACTCCAGCAGATCCTAAATTAAAGTTGTTCCTTAAGTTGGCACAGGAATATATTAGCAGTACACTTCTTTTTTTACTCCCCAGCCTCATCCCTGCTTGTACCTGCCTCATTAAGCCATGTTTTCAAGTTTCCTATAGAGTCCATTCATTCATTCATTTATTCATGCATGCATGCAAGCCTTAATTCATCACATATTAATTGAATAACCAATATAGAGCTGGCTCTACAGCAGATGCCAGCTATTTTGCCATGAACAAAGACATAGTCTGTCCCTCAACTAAGTGCCTAAATTATGCTGTTTCAAACATTAAATCTTTACTTATGCTTTCTCCTGTTGTCTAGATAAAAAATCTGAACATCTTTTAAAAATTTAGTTGAGAAATTAACTTTAATCAGGCAACCTTGTCTCATGCATTTCTAGCTTCAGTCTGAGTTCCACACCTCTACTCTGCATGAAAAGACCACGTTACCTATAGGCATGTTATCATTTGTATCAAATTATTTTGAACTATCAGCTTTTAAGATTAAAAGTTTCTGCAGGTAAGAACCATATTCTTGTTTATATCTCCAGTTCCTAGGGACAATGGCAGATATACATCAGAAAATCAATCATTGTTTGAATCCAAATTGTCCCTTAAGGGGAAATTTTATACTCCTTTTCTCATATAGATCCAATTAGTCTATATCATCTTATATTTGATTCTCTTAAGCATCTTTCACAGCATCTAATTTAATAGCTCAATATTCAATGTCATAAATAAATAAATATTGGTTTTATATTTTCCAGTAAAATCTCATAAGAAAATATCAGTAAAGGTGAAGATTTATCATTATTTAATATATCCTAATGGCTTATATCAGTGCTAGAAATAAAGAGGTACTCAATCAATATTTGATATCTTTCTGGGCAAAAATATATAATGCAGTACTATATAATGAATGCTGTGCAAATTTCTAATTAAAAGCATTTAAAGTTACCATTTACTAGAGATAACCACTAACAATCATAAGTTATTTAATAATATGAAATAAAATATTTTGGGAGAGATTGCTGAATGTATTTGCAATTTAACAATATATAGTCTTCTAGTAGACTAGGGGTCAATAAGAGGGAGGGGTAAGGAGTATGGGATATATAAGTTTTCCCTTTTTATTTCTTTTTTTGGGGTGATGCATATGTTCTAAAAATGATCATGGTGATGAGTTCACAACTATGTATGATATTGTGAGCCACTGATTGTATACTTTGGATGGACTCTATGCATGTGAAGATATCTCAATAAAAATACTTTTTTTAAAAAAGAATAATATATAGACTCCTATTTAATATTGTCAACTGAGATTTCAAAATTAATACAAAGATCATGGTTCAGTTTAGAGTCAAATTTCATCCAGATATGGAGCAATATACTGATATATCTTTGAGATCTCTTGGTGAATAGCACATATGTTATTTTCCCTTTCTGTAGTGTTACTATTTCTATCATTTTAATTATGTGTTTCTTTTCAGAACAAATGAAGGCTTAAATAGGTCCTTAAGGTTTCTTTTTGGTGAAAATATCTCTGCCTTATTTTCTTATCAAGTAAGTAATTATATCATGAGAGGTTCACTGTAATGTATCTTTATTTTTCCTATACATTTATAAACAAAGCTACCCAAGGAGGATACAGATGAAATTATGATGAAAGGAGGATGAGAAAGAGTCTGCACTGGAGACTTGTAAAAAGAGAAGGTGATGGCCAGAAAATGAGCAGAAAGTTAAAATAAAATGAATACATTAATAATTCTTTAATTTTATATGTGATTACATTTTTATCTGCATTTGCTGACACTCCCTCCCTGCCTAGCCCATCCTAGAGAAAAAGTGAAACAGTGTGGACCTATAAACATTTAGTTTATTATTTAAACATACTTCAACCATGCCTTGGGACATATTGGGCCAAAAGTCCAATAAGTGTACAAAATTCAATCACTGCCTTCATTCTTTTACTCAGTTTTATTATCTTACTTCTAATTTTCCTAATAAGGACAATTAGTGCTCAAATGGTCTAACTTCAGTTTCAAGTTAAATACATGGAACACTTTTTTAACTTCATCATTATTTTAACCCTAGTTCTATTACTTTTTTTTCCATTTTTGATCTTTAAATAAAGCTATGGGAACTGTAAATTTATTAGGAAATATATACCAGTACATGCCTGAAGGCAGTTTAAATGAGGAAAGCAATTTGAGTTCCTCAGACTTGACCTAAAATGCTGTGCATAAAATACAAATTAGTTAACCCAGTTAGAGAAGAACTCACTCAGACACTGTAAGCAAGAGGCATGAATCTGGAAGTAAATTTAGGATGGGACCTGGCCTCAAAGAGACAGCTTGGTCAGAGTTAACAACTAAAGATGGGATCTGTTCTAAGTTAATTGTGAAATGGCTAAAGGTTGATTTCTTATTTCAAGATAATTCCATTACCACCTTCCCTTTCTTGTGATCTCTGACTGCAACCTCTCTTTCAGGACTGTTCACATAAACACATTCATTGAAACTGCCTCCTCTTGAAGTCACTGCTATTTTACCTAGCTGTCCAATTCCAAGCCAAAACTTGCCTTTTCTATACTTCATTTATTCCAGGTTGTGCTCACCAGTAAGCCAATCTGATAGGTTATGTAAATAAGCAAGCTAATTAGGTACCTGGACTTCCAGGCACTGTTTGTGTTCTATTGGGTAACTTTCAGGAGAGAGACTTAATCCGAGTATGACCATACCATAAATTTGACAGTCCTCCTCCTAATGTAATTACTAATAATGTTACCTATTTACTCTCAAATGGGTAACATAAATAATTTGGGCCAACAATTAAATGCTCACCCTATACATTCCAAAGAAAAGCGCTAGTGATAGAAATTTCAGATACTAAGGTAGTCTGTGGTAAAAGCCACAAACCACCTTTAAAATCATAATGTGTATTTATCTAGGGTTGACCTTATCTATATGATTTATAGTACAAGGTTCAGGAGGTCAATTGTCTTCAGTAGCATTATAGATCACTTAAAATAACAGTCCATGCAGAAGAATTCAATAGGACTTCTTACTAATACTCAGGTAGCCCAGAATTGTGGGAGGGAAACAAAAAGTAAAAACTGGACATTCCAATGGACAACAGCAAGCAATAATAATTGTAAGTTATATTTTTATGATGTCATTTTTGCTAGACATTGCTATAAACATTGTGCTTATATTAAGTCATTTAATCACCACAACAACTCTATAAGTAAGATAGTATCATTTACTTACTTTATGGATGAAGAAACTGAGGGAAAGAGAGGTTCAATGACTTATGAAAAGTCACTAAGAAAATGTGAAGCTGGAGAAAGAGAAAGAGAGGGTGTGTATGCTTGAGAGAAAGATAGAGAGATTGATTCTGCTTTCATCAACAGTAGATTTTAGATTTGTGCATGCTTCTTTTGTACCTCTTAATATTCATCCCATTGTCTTGCTCCTCTCCTTTCACAAACTTGGGACCCATGAGTTTTCTACATTTTAACTGTCCTCTCCCAATCCCCAAGGAGCTCTAGTTCTCATTTTACCTTGTATTCAGCCCCCCAGGCAAGGATGTCAGTCTGTTACTTCCTTTGGGTTTCATTGTTGGATGGAGTTTACTGACCTCAGGATGGAAAGAGGAAGGAAAGCAGGGAGAAGAAGCCACCATCATGATCTTACCTTGCGATAGTGTATCAAAAGTTGGGCATGCTATTTTAGCACTACTCCTATACAATATTATAATAGAAGTGCTTTTTCTACTATATTAACTTGAGAATGTAGAGGAAGTAGGATATGCAGGCAGGAGGGGGAGTTTGTAAAACAATCCACATGTGAGCAGCAAAGACACTTAAGCTATGAATATGACAAAGGCAACCCATTAGAAACTACCTCATGAACTCAAATTGTTTAATTAATCTGAGATATATTAATCTGTCTCTTTTCAAAGAATAAGTGAGTTTATGTAACGTAGTTATCCCCATTTGATCTTACTTTTATATTTTCAGTATATATTAACAGTTCATTCAGATACTGAAAATAATATATGACCAGGATGCAGCTAGAGTTATGTGATCTAATGCAAATGCTGTGCTCTGTGGAAACACTGAATCCAGGAGACCTAAAGGTAAAATAGCCCAGTTTATCTCTATGAATCCCACAATAGTGACCTATATTTCTCTACTTTGTCATACTTATGAAAATAGATCTGTCAGACCAATTACTGGCATTTCTGCTATTTAATTAATGGACAAAAATATAAAAAACACAAACCATAAAAGTATGAGTGTCATTATCCTGTTGTTCCTAATCACATCTGACACCAGAATTTTTCTGGCTAAGTGCCACTTAACTGCTTCTCAAGTTATCAGGTTCTGGAAGATTTCATAGGAAAGCCAGGAAAGTTTTAGGACAACGCCCATCAGAGAGAAGGTCACCTGTTGGATAGTGAGTTTTGGCCTTTCCAAACTCAAAAAGCAGACAATGCTGTGCGCTAAAATAATAAGTTTGAAAACATAAACTAGTCAAGGAAGACAATGAGGAAACAAAATTAAGCCACAGGGAAAAGATGTATAAATATTCCAACGAAAACAAAACAAAACAAAGCACATGAAAAAATAGTCCTTGTGACCTAGTGAAATTATAGATAATAAGAATAGGTTCAATAATTGGACTAATTTATTATAGTATTAGTTATCCCAATTCACAGAGTTTTAAGCCTATGATGATGATTATTACAGTGTTTCTTTGACACTTTTTATGTATATATACATAAGCATATATGCCACCAGAAAATTACTCAAGTGTAGGTTGAAATGTAATCAGATTCCATAGAGTTTTCTTAAGCAGTAAATTAAAAACAAATAAACTAATTAGGATTTAATGTTTTTATTCTTTGAATTTTAAGGTCATTATATATAAAAATGAATTGGAATGGCATCAAATGCAGCAAAAGATTAAAGTAGGAATGAAGAATTCAGGCTTTGAAAATATGACAAAACTGGAATTGAATTCTGGTTCCACCATTTACTAAAGATATACAAAGAATTTAGCTCTTTAAATCCGAATTTCTGTATTTTTATAATAGAGTGCTTTTCTAAGGATTAAAAAACATAACACACTCAATGCAGGATAATCTAAGTAGTTATTTCCTCAGACTCAAGGGAACGGTTTGTATTCCTATCAATTCTTTCTGCATGTCTCTTGAATATATCACATCTTTATCTACACTGTTGTGATTTTATGTCTGTTTTATATTATTCCTCACCAAGACTTCAGCAATAATTTCCAAACTTCTTTCCCTGTTCACTTATCACTATCATCTTTCATCAGTAATTATTTCTCCTGTGCTTTACTAAAACAATAATTGTGTTGCTTTTACCTGAAAGATGGTTTTGGTGTACCACTGTGTAATTGTTCTCATATTTAGTATGAAACTGTTAGTGATTCATATCCATCATTATAGTAAAAATTAAATACATTATCTGGATTTAATACTTAGAAAAATATTATCAGTTTCCTAATAGTATCTTTAATTACAGATGATAATTCTTAATTCACAAGTAACACCATGGCAATGGGGGATCTCAAAATCTGTTCCAATCTCTGACTAATCCAGATCTCCTTGACATTGCTTTTTGTCTCCACTGATTTCCAAAGTATATATCCTTTTCTCTAGTCTTGTGAAATATATATGTATATTTTGGCTGCACAGTCTCCCGAAATCAAACCTGGGTCTCCAGTATTGCAGGCAAGAATTCTGCCACTGAGCCACCTTTGCACCATCCTCTATTCTTGTGAAATATTTTGCATTTCCTAAAATCTGTCATGGTTTCCACAACTTTGTGTCTATGAACACTATATTCCTTTTGCTCAGAAAGACTATAATTTCTTTCTTTGGAAAATGTTACTTTATCTTGAAAAAGAAGGAGTTCTCAGTGCATAGTGTATATATTTGACTATAAACAGCTATATGTATATATATATATATACATATATGTGCATATATTGTTGGTTTTATCTGCTTAGCCCACTAGACCAAAGTCCCCTCAAATATACTCAATGCTCTTTATCCTTTTCTTTCATAGTTCCTAGCATAGTTTCAGGCACATATAGATGCTCAAAAGCATCCAATTAAATTAATGACTAATGCTGTATGATCCTGATATTTGGTATTATGAGGTCAAAAGGCTATTAAATTTATTTGCTTTGAAACCCACAAAAAAGTTGGAAACATTAAAGTAAGAGTTTTTTTTTTCTTAATAGACTCAGTCTCTTTTCCATAACATTATATTTTTTGGCAGTTGATTAATGTAGGATAAAAATGATGTGAATCTAATAATAAAATGCAAGCTAGCCAACTCTATTTCCTACAGAATACTCTATAAAATAAATGATAATAAACCAAACTTCTAGACAGTAATGATGGATAATTCTAATTTATCTTATTTCATGAATAAAAATATACCAATCATAAATCCTTTCTTTTAACATAAATTACTTCTGTTAAATTTCTGATGGTGCTACCTCCCACAAATTATCAGCAGAGAATCCTTAAAAAGAAGCTGAAATATATTATAGATGATTTCATACTTAGAATTCATATTTATCCATAGATTACATCTGACTTACTGAAATCATTTATCTTCCTAAAAACATTTTTTATTCAATAATCTCAACACTTCATATTAATTCATCATGTTGTGAATGCCAAGTACATTTAAATATATAAAAAGCAGTTTTAAGTCATTAGGCAGTAAACCTGTATGGTCTTACCAGTATAGAAAATCAGCATGCACAAAATTTAAAGAACAAAAGAAAACTATTTTCATATAACACAGAAATCAATAATTATGTTTTTCTTCATTTTATCTCCGTGTTACTTTTATTTATGCTCATGTCCCTTAACTTTCTAATCTTTTATATCATTTTTTGTTGCCATCAGTAGAGATATATAAAATCAAAGAAAGGATGAGGGGCGCTAACATGGTTTTTCCAGTATTTATTTTATAAAGGCACTGTACTTAACAGTTTGTCTACATTATTTCATTTGTAAGATGGATATTATTTCCCCATTTTCTCAAATGAAGAAACTGAGATATGATAACATTTACCCAATGCCTAATGTGATATCTGTGCCATTATGAAAGGCTAACTTAGAGCAGACTTCATGAAGGAAGCAAAGTGTTGAGAGAGGCACGACCTGTTAGAATTTGTATAAAATAATAATACCAGTGCAAAATTTGCTTAGGAGAAAATCCAGTGGTAAACCTGGCCTAATTATATTTTGTACTATAAAGACTACAAATGCCAGATGGGTATGTAATTTAATTTATTACAAATGAGATGGTTTTATGGTCCTACATGATGGTTTAATTGTTGTTAGTATGTTACTTAAAGATATCTCAAGACTTTGTTGGAACAGAAAGGGATAAGTATCAAACGGACCAGTTAAAATTTTTGCAATAGTCTGCAGATGAGACAGTGTAAGGATGAACTATGAATATAGCTTTGAGAATAGAAGAAAAATATAAATAAAGCTGAGAAAATGAGATGAATTAAAAGTGATGTGCAGAAGTTAGCTACAAGTGAGAAGAGAGGCAGATGAAGTCAAGGATGACTTCAGGTTTCAAATGGATGACAGGAAAAATGATAGTGTCCCTGGCATAACTAGGAAATCAGAGTTTATAGGGGAAAATTATGATTTTGATATTAAGCATGATGAATTTCAGATGATACATTAATCTTCAATACCAGCTTCTCAGTTGATTAGAGATGTTCAGCAACTAGCATTGTACTTATTTACATAATGTGACCAAAATTAAAATACATTTTTATATTAGTTTCAACTTCTAAATAAATTCGTATCTGTCTGATCATAGTTTTACTCATAATAGTTCTGATATTAGGTGAAACATTCATTTTCATTTGAAGATACATATATAACAATATTTTCGGCTTATCTTTCCATGATTTAACCACAATCCCTTTGTCCCAAGGAATGTTTTAGCTGATTGGTGAATTGTGAGAGGGAATTGGGCATACTCAGTATTATTCTCTGCTTGTTTGCAAAGAGAAAGTACAACAATCAGCTACGTGTGTGAAGGCTACAATTTTGGGGAAGACTAAGTTCAATTGAGGTAGTATAAACAAACCATTTGGCTTTTAAAAATTAAGTCACTATTTTTCTAAGCAGCTTTTAAAAACAAAAATAAGTCCACCTCCCCAACACATACACACACAAGAATTAGGTCATTAACTTGGGGTAGAAGGGCTATACTGTTAGTGAAAGCCAAGTGATTTTATTTACTGAGATACTAGATAAAAAAGTAAATAAATTAAAAAAACATTATTAGAAAGAGGAAGAAGAAATTGTGAAAATAAATGCCACCCTTGTAGTACATAATGAATACAGAGCTGGAGATCTCTGTTATATCTCCACCTAATTCACTAAGCTGGTTGCTGTAGTGAAAGCCACAAATCCTGGACAATGACTACAAACTACAAGAAACTCCACTTACTACAACCAATTTCATTTACATGCCAGATGTGATATCTTTGCTAGAACAGATTTACATGATTGCTAGTACCTGGTATGCAAATACTCATTTGACAAATGGGTTATTTTCTATCCCTATCATAAAAAACGATGAACTATTTGCATTCACATGGAACAGGCAACAATAGACATTTACAGCTTGTCCCCAGAACAACTGTGTATCATAACATAGTCCAAAGCAATCCAGAACATCTGAAGAACATTAAAAAGGCACATTACATCAATGACGTCATACTAATTAGGCTGGGTAAGCAAGAAAGTATTAGCACATTGGAGACTTGGCTTTCACAAGTACTCTACATATAGGGAGATGAGCCTCATAAATATTTAGAAGTTTACCACATTGTTATGATGTTTAAGTATTAAATGTTTAAAGGTGCATGGAACATGATATCTAAAATAGAAGACAAATTATTGCATCTAAGCCCATAACAACACTAAAGAAAATATAATGCTTTGTAGGACTTTCCAAGTTATAAAGGAATAATATTTCACATCTGAGACTATTGCTCCAGCCCATTTTCTCAGCAACATTAAAGGATGCCAGTTTGAGTAGGGCCCAGAGCAAGAAAGAAGGTCCAGGCTGTGGGATTTGTGATAGCAATAGTAGATGTATCCATAATGGAATAAGATGTCCTGTCAAGTTTATGCCAAGCTCTAATGAGAGAAAAAACAATTCAAGATCTTAGGTATCTGGAGTAAGGCCATATCAATGACAATGTAGAATTATAAGCCTTTTTAAAAACAACTTCTGACACTTTCTGGATGCTAGGTGAGATGGACCATACATATATAGGGTATCAAATGGCCATGATTTTAGAAATTCTCATTATGAGCTGAATTCTTTCAGTTTCACCAAGCCATAATGTTGGACAGCGCAAATAATAATCCATTATCAAAGTACATTGAGAATAGCACAAGAAAATCAGAGGGCATAAGCAATCAATATGAGCATGTTGCCCTGAAACACACATCATCCACTGATATTGCACCGGCACCTCTCCCACTGCTCCTTTAAGGCTCTCAGAAATCACTTATAACGGGCTAATAGAAGAAGAAAAGCAAAGTACAGTTTATGCACAGCTTAGCTTGGTATGTCTGTGCAAGCCAATCAAGGAAGGCACTGTTCTATATCCTGACTCAGGCATAGCCTTGAACTACATTGGTGAAGGCATATTGAACTACAGGCTGGTGAGCTTTATCATCCACTTTGTGTACGTAAAGGCACCTCAAAGGTTTCAATATAGACAGAATAATAAAAAAAAAATGGCAAATGGACTGGCTGGCTCATCAGGAAGCCTAGCTAAACAATATTGGAAAATTAGGGGCAAGATGGTTCTGGGCAGAGTCATGTAGATAGACATATGGAAGTACGAATGAAGTGTGAAAATCTTCATATTGTATGTTAATGACACCCAGAGGACATCCAGTAAGGAAATGCCATTAATACACCAAGTAGATAAAATGACTCAATTAGTTCACTTCAGCCACTCAGTTCTTTATGACAGGCACCTAAATGAGGTGGCCAGACTAACAGAGATAGAATTTAGGCATGACTCTAACAGCAAGGACTTTATTCATCTAGCTGTTACTGCTGCTGAATGTCTGAACTGCCAGTAAAGAAGACCACTGCTGAGCCCCTGATAAGGTACCATTCCTCAAGGAGCCCAATTAGGCATATGGTATTAAGTTGACTATATTCTGTTCCTGTAATCAGTTTTAGAGGACTGAGCAAGATTCTCATTGAATTATAAGCTGTGGCTGCCACCTTGTCACTAATAGTGCTTTGTATAGAGGTTAGTAGGCATGGAAAGGAATTATTATTGCAGGAGTAACTGACCCTGGTAATGAGGAGGAGATAAAGGACATTATTACATGATGGAGGGCAGGGCCGAATATTCTGGCACCCAAGTACTTCTCTCGAGTTCCTCTTTTGCCCAATTGTGAGAGCACATGATTACATGAAGCATCCCGAGTAGCCGTATGGAACAAGGGCTCAGACACCTTGATGATGAGGTCAGAGTCACACTAACATTTAAACTAAGAGCAATAGAGGTACTAACTAAGAGTGTGGATACTCTAGAATAGATAGTGGATGAAGAAGATGATAGGTTCAAGTTGTTGCAGAGATCAGCCTCAAGGTTGGTGTCTATGGTTCATCCTTCTACCTTTCATTTTCTAAGTTTCTCCCAGAAAAAGAGGCCTAACAGAATCCTGGAGAAGACCCTCCTTGAATATATCTGAAGATGTTGATCTAAGAAGCACAAGAGGTAGACTGATGGGATGGGAGTTCCTCATGCAATGAAGGAGTCATTGCCTCAGTTGCTATTCTTGCTGTCAACAGACAGCTTTCAGCTCAGCCTCTTCAGGGATGCCTTGGTATAAAGCTGTGCCTGTCAAGGTGACACCTTTCTTGAGTAGCCCATTATAGAAACTTGGATACAAAGTCCTGGCCAATTTGGTCCAATGTAGATGTAGGACTACTCTGAATTGTTATTTTTACTCCAAAGCTCCACATCAGGTTGACTAAGTCTTTAGAGACTACCTCAAAACTCAACATCCCCTCCTCCCCTCTGGTGCTTCCTCCCCACCCCTTCCTCATGTGAACTCTCTTACAACCACCCTGCCCAGTTCAATTAGTTTCACAGTCTCCTTCCTGGAGTCCAAACTGCTACAATTGCCTTAATTTAAGCTATAATAGTTATCAGAAGTTGGGACATCCCATAAAATGGCCATGCTATAGAAAATATTATTTTATTCCTGAGAAATACCATTATTCTATATATGCTTTCTAAATCACAATTTTCATTGCATTTCTTTGCTTAGAAAATCTGAAAGATCAGCTCTTTACCACTGCCTCCCAGCGCTGCTTATAAGATAACTAGTGCAGTAGGGAAGTTACTTTTACAACTGCTTGTCATGAACTAACTGACAGATCATAGGTGAGGTATTTCCGCTTTCTGGATTCAGTTTTGTTATCTAAGAATTAATGGAAATGAGTCAACTTATTTGGAAATTTTCTAAAAACACTTTCCCCACTCTGAATTTAAGTATTTTATACTTCTGTTACCTTATGAAAGTTTCTGTCTTGAGAAAGAAACATATATTTAGGAGAGTCATGTGACTTAAAGTCACAATGCTTCTTCACAGGTGAAATTAAGGACCACACAATATAAGCCAGAAATTATGATGAGAATTCTTAAAGTTCTTATTTTGGGACATGCTTGAAGTGAATTTCTCTTTGTCAAATAGCCAATACTAGGTCTGTGGACAGAAAATATTTCAATGTTTCTCAACATGATGGTATAAAAAGAAGATATTGATATTACATATGAACAATGATATAAAGATAAAATCTGAAGAATCTCATTCCATCAGAAAATTTTGCAATCGTGAGTTAAATTTTGCAATTTTGCAATATTCTGTTAAAAGCAATGGTAATAGAAGATCTATAAGAGTGATGAAACCATTTTTTAATTCAATCTTGTGATTTAGAAGGGCATTAGGGTGGGTTGCATATCTCAGGTTGTTTTACAGCAAGTTTTTTTCAAGTCCAGAGGTAATTTTGCAATACTCTAGAATAGTGAGGGAATTCAGTCACCAACAATGTTAGAAAAAAAAAATAAAGACAGTGCAATTACACATATTCATACTATTCCTATTCAAAATTGAATCTACTTTATTTTTACTACAGTATTTTTTCTTTGTTCAATATAGCTTTGCAAACCCTCCATTCTTTATTGGTGTGTATAAAGAGTGATTATACTTTAAAAACTAAATGCTGTTGAGATAAAGATTTTTATGTGAATTTTAGAAGTTTAAGATACTGTGTGTGCCCTGAAGAAATCTCATCATTAGATGCTTTTGAAAGCCCTTATTTGTGTCTTACTTTGCCTTGACATGTCTTTACTTTCTTTAATCAATGAACACAACTGTTCCTTACAGCCCTAAGGCAAGAGTTGCCATAAATAGTCAGTTTTCAGTGTAAGAAAAACTGAAAAGATGTCCCTGAATATGTTCATTGGTATCTCTTGCAGAATTTTTCAATCCCCAAAGGCCACTACTCACTGTGAATGGCAAATGCATCTTGTCAATAGAAATAATCCCTCCATATTTTCTATTGATTATAGTTTGATGGGGATTTAAAACGTGGATTGAAGAATTTTTTTCCTGGTAACTTTAGTCAAGCAAGTATGACAACAAAACTCCTAATGAAGAAGAGGATATTAAAAATTATTCCCAATTTCTGTAGATTTTCTATATTTACTAGTTAAATAAAACACACAGTGAATAAATTTCCACTTTCCTTAATTTACCAAAAGAAAAATCTAGACAGACTAGAGGAAGAATTTAACCTAGGAGAAATAATCATAGTCTTGTCTACATATCTAAACATCTAAACACTGCACAGACTTGGGACTAATTCTTTATGTAGCAATGAATTCTTGACATTATAGTTTCTAAATTAGGCATATAGGCTTTTTAATTTGGCAGTTCTGGATAATTTGAAGATTTTACCATTTGCTAAATGTGTAACCAATTATGAAACACTGCTAAACTTCAGGTATCTCTTTTAAGAACTGGGACTAATAGTACCTACCTCCTAGCATTGCTTAAAGTATAAAAATATAATTCACATGAAGCAGTTGGTGCAGTTCTTTTTTTATAATATATTTTAGTTATTTTCTTCTTGTTCTTGTTATCATTAGGATTGTAAAGTGGAACTAGAAATCTGAAAATATAGTACTTTTTTCCTTTTATATTCTCCCTGCGTCCCTGTTCCTACAATCTATTGTCAGCACCACAGAGATGCCTTCCTTCACTATCAATCTAAATTAGTCCCAATGAGTAATTCTATCTCATCACCAATTTAAATTTCTCCCTAGCACTTATCCTCATTATCTTGTTACTTATCTATTTACTATTTTATAATTGGTTTCCAATTCCAATTTCTTCCCATGAGAGGACAAGCTTTGTCTTATTGAACTCTTTCTACCCTGGCATCTAGAAGGCACACTGGAAATATTTGTTGAATTAATGAATTAATGTTTAGCTCTTCTTGTTTCTTCATCAGATGTGTTAACTTTTGGCTCCCCAAAGAATCAGCAGAAAAATTTATTGATGAAATAAGTTCAGTTATTAGATTTATTTCAGCAAGGGACAATTCTACCTTGACAAAAGTCATAGTAGTGTCTCAAACTGCGAAAGTAGAGCAAACTATCATCAGAGTTTAGGGCTTGAATTTAGAGATTTTGAAGTGGGTCTCAAAGGTTTGGAAAATAGTTGGATTGCTACTATGATATAAAATCTTTGGATTGATGGACACCACAATATAAGCATCCTGAAGACAGTCATGATAAGCAGCTTAGTTAGTTCAGTCTTACCTTCTAGCAGCTATCTCCTGCATCAAGCATCAGAAATTTGCTTGCTCTCAATAGTGTTTAGCAGAGAAACAGGAAATTATGCTTTATCCAAGACAGGTATAGGGACCAGAAAAAGCACCACTCCTTCCATTATTGCTTAACACAGGGGCAGAGAATCATTTGGTTTCAGTTTTCAAAGCCTGACTTGTTTTGAGTACAAGGATTCCTTTCTTATTTTCATACTGTCATTTTTCTTGTATGTTACAACCTGACTCAGCTTTAATTCTTGTTGTCATTTTTTTGTTATTCCAGTATACTATTCAGGAGCTCCTCTTACTTGCACACTTATTCTGTATACTTTATTGACTAAACTTATATAGTTGCCACACCTTCAATGCTAAAAATGCAGTCCAAGACTTGTTTGTGATTTTCAGTTTTCCCTCATTCATTCTGATACACCAATCATTATCATATTGTTATATAATCTGCTTACAATTGTCTCTGAAATTTTAAATTTTAATATGATCTTCCTTCTGTATCAGTCCAGTATAAAATATAGCCTACTCCACATTTGTAAGGTGCTGTTCTGTTTCACATCCTTGTCTATATACCTAAGCACCTACCAGTGTGCATCCACCTGTGACATTGTTAAAAAGTTCTATATAGACATTTTGTTGTTTGAACAGGTTTGATGCTCTGAAGATAAATTTAATTCTATTCTCTCTGCTAACTTCTTGCTCCTTCTTCTAGTATAACTCATAGTTAGTATAAACTATGGTGGCAATGTTTTCCATAATAGCATTTCCATTTCAGTCCCGTGGTCAAGACTACAGTTTAATCTCTTATCGATTGATGCTTTTCTATGTTCTCTAAACTTTCACCTCTTTAACCACATCCTTCACACAGTTACATTAAATTTCCTAAAATTCAATTCGACCTTACTATTTAAAAATCTTCAGTGATATGGAATTGCCTATGGCTTAAGATCTAATATTAATTAGTATAATATTTATGGTTACTTACAATCAGTCCCTAGTCAACCTTAGCAAATTTCTAGACAAATGTATTTTCTGCTAGCTCTCTGTATCATTGAATTAGCCATGCTGACCTACTTTCTTTGTCTTGAATAATGAGATCACGTGTTTTTCTCCATTCTGATCACATTTTCACCTTGCTTAAAATATTCTTGCTCTCAGTTTTTTCATCTTTCAATACTCTTTTCAAATTCCTCTTCCAATTGGTACAACCCAATTGTGTGAAATGGGTACAATCCACATGCTTGGCTAAATCTTGGAAGGTAATGGTTTCAATGACAATATTTATTTGTAATGCAATTACAGTGTTATCATTTGTATTTGAATTTTAACCCCATATCAGACAAAATCTCTAGATATGAGACTTAATTATGTACCTTTTTAAGATAAACTGGAGACTCTATTTTTCACATACAGTTGTCTTGGTTGTTGAATATCATTACTTTAGTGATTTGACATTCAGTAAGGAATGCATATGGAACACAGAAAGCTCTCCCAAAAGTTAGGGCTATGAGGTTGAATTTCAGTGATTTGGTTCATGGGAGTTAATGGGCAAACAAATTAAATCAACAAGCTAATGCTTCAGAGAATTGTTCTGAGATATAAAGTACCGACAGGTACTTCAGGTAGTACTGAAAATATCCTTATTTAATAGACTATAGTACTGCTCAGCCTTCTTTTATATAATACATAGTTTTTATTTCTATCCTATCAAGTATGTAAAATACACTGAAGTCAATTTATTTCTAGTCTCTTCATGAAACATTTAGGACTCTTCATATTATAAAAGACAGAGCAACTATGGTTTCAACTATTTTGTACATAAAACTGAAGTAAAATCAAGAATAGTTCCTATTAACATTCTGGTTTCCCTTAGGGAAGATGTAAGCAAGTTTATTGCCTAAATTTTTCTCTTTGAATATAATGCTGCATTAAAGTAAAAACAGCACATAGTTAGTCTTCAACAAGCTTATGTTAATTGAATTTAAAGCACAGAGTAATCAAATTCAGATTTTTTCTCCTGTGTATTTTTAATATCTTCACGTTTGCTTAGCTAACTGAATAGATTCTTTTATTTCCTGGTACCTAATTTACTCTCCCTGCAGAAAATGAAGTACTAAGGAAATTACTGGAAGAGTTGTGTTTCATGTTTTCACACTAAATAGGAATTTCCATGCATCTAGCAATTATTTTTAAAGTCTTTTCCATGAAATCTGAAGAATCCAAGTTGCATGTGATGCTTTGCAACAATAATAAAACTTGCTATTCAAATGTGTTTGGACAAAAACGGTTTACTCAACTTTCCTCTTAGAGGTTCAGGCTGTGCATTTCCATTTTAAATGTCTGAGGAATTCTGCAGGAAATAAATTTATTTATTTTTATTCAACCTAGATTTTCTCTTGCTTATTTTATGTAGACCGACATTTTTAAAGTGATGTTTTAAAAATATCTCTGTTAAAAAAACATTATTTCTCTATAAGCGGTCATGGAGTAATACTTTATACAAGTACAATACAAATCCATCATTAGAAAAATGAAAGAAAATGTAAGCTCATATTTTCATTTTTAGATCCACCAGATATAAAATTATTCCTCTTCATTTCTACAAAATTCCAAATGCTTGCTCTCAACTTCTGATTGTGGATCAATTATAGTCTATAAACCATTAGATTATTTTAATAATATGCCAGAATTCTTAAAAGTTGGTTAGACTTTAAGAATTGATAATGTCATGTTATATGAAATTATTAACTTTAAACATTTTCTACAAAATTCATTTACTTGGGATATCTCATATTTCTCATATTTCTATATTAAGGGGAAAATCAACCCTTATCAAGCTGCTTTCATTGACTTTCTCCAGTCTATTTTCCTTTAAGTGGGCTCTTACTATAAATTTAATTGTACAAAGTAGCAGAATATCTGCATTTTGTTGTTTCTACCACAACTTATAGATTGACCTTCCTCTGCATCAGTTTATTAAACTTCTGTTGGTCTAATTCATTATATAAAGGTCAATTGGCTTTGGACATGGATCTGTCAAGGGAGGGCAGAGGATAAAGAATCAGCTAAGGTGAAGAATAGAATATGGACTATAAAGATTTCTTCAAAGCACTTCTGATGTTCACTTAATAACACATTGCATACTAACTTGGTTAAAACCTCGCAATGCTGAGAGCCCAGCCCTGAGCTCACTTGGATACAGAATTCCATGTATTTTAACAGAATTTTATTTGGACATAGAAAATATCTACTTCTAGGAGCCAGTCCTTAAGCCTTGGTCAATGTCTTCTCCATTAACAGAAGAAATAGATATTTTCTTAGTTTCCTATGGCTGCCATAGGGACTGGTTGGCTCAAAGCAAGAGAAATTTATTCTCTTATAGCTCTGGATGCAGCATCATAGTTTCTGACAAGCCCATGGTTCCTCGGAAACCTGTAGGGGAGAATCCTGCCTTGTCTTTTCTGACTTCTGATATTTTCTGGCAATCCCTGGCATTGCTTGGCTTGTAAATTTATCAGTACAATCTCTGCCTCCATCTTTAATTGATCTTCCTCCTCTGTCTGTCTGTCTCATTTCCCCTTCCTACATGGACACCGTTGATACTGGACAATCAGTCACCTTAATCGCATTTGGCCTAATCTGAATTTAACTGATTCCATCTGCAATGACTCTATTTACAAATAAGGTCACATTCTGAGGTACTGGGGGTTAGGACTGCCACCTCTCTTTTTTTGGGGAGATGTAATTCCATCCATAACAGGTGGACTTCAACAGTGGTTCCTAAATTCTCATGTGCAACATATAACTTGGTCTGGTTTCTTGGTGAAGATGTGGAGAATAAAAAAAAAACAGAGAAACAGACATAAAGTCCTCAGGCTTCACCCAAGACATCTTAATTCAGGGATCTGAGATAAGGCCTAGAATAATTGTCACAATAAATCCTCAATGACATTCTGATGTGAAATCAGTTTGGAAAACTAATTCACTACAGAATAAGCCTTTTAATAAGTAGAATATTTATTTACAGGCCACTTTCTTTCTCAATCTGCTCTCTTACCCTTTAAGGGGGGAAGAGTAAAGATTTTGTGAGCTTCAGCTCTGAACATAGTAGTGGCACTTCAATCATTACAAGAAAATTAAATGCCTCCTTTGGTATGTGAAACATTCCTAAAGATTTAGGTAACCACATATATGAGTATGGCCCATTTAATAGAATTCTACCAAAAACCTTCATATTTTTATAGTAGCTGCTGTTAATTAAACATAAAAGTCATTCCAATGGCGTGCCCAAATTATTGAATGTTTCTGATATAACTTTGAGATGTTCAGTTTCAACTTTGGTCTGTCTCTGTTGGATCTACTGCATTTAAACTTTTTAAACTTTGCCTTCTTAAATATGACTGCCTCTAATTTATTAGGTTACTTGTGTCTTTCCTATCAAAAATGACTTCTAGAACCAAGCACTGTCCAGGCCTTGTCCTTCCTAGTCTTAGTAATGTACAGTCTTCTGACCTGCTTTCATTCTCTATGTCCCCTCAGAATTGCTATCAATTTACTCTACCTGCCCTAAGGGGGTACCTATTCTAGAACAATAAACAATTCTGAAGAAAAACTTGTCATTTTATCATTATTCGAACTGAAATCTTTGTCATATGTTAATCTAAATGCAAGATGTTCTAAAATAATCCACTTCTATTTTAAGAATTCCTAATTGGGACCATTTAATTAATTATAAGTAAGTAGGGAAACATTATTCTCTTTAAAAGTATTGTTTATTTCATAATGTCCTTACATTATTTTCTATCTGATAACATTAGGCTGCATTGATTTGGTTAAGTAAGCAATAATAATATGTGATATTTATATAAAATATCACATATTATTTTATAACTCTGAATTGTTTTTTTTTTTTTTTGCATGGGCAGGCACCAGAAATCGAACCTGGGTCTCCAGCATGGCAGTCAAGAACTCTGCCTATTAAGCCACCATGGCCCACCCTATAACTCTAAATAATTTTTAAACATATATATTTTACTTTCCATTTAAGCAATATTCCTGATATTTTGCTAAGCACCTGTCTCCCTTTTAAAAGTTCAAAAGGAACCTGGGTATTCCATTTCAATATTTGCTATATTTTAGTATATTAATTTTGACACATGATTAGTTTGAATTAATGGTCATCATTATTCTCTTATGAGCTACAATTTTATATACATATTTGGTAATTTCCATTTTTAGTGGTTCTAGCTCAATTAATAAAGACCATGCATGACTTATCCTGCTGACATTATTTTAGGACATTAATATGATTTTATAGTACTCTCAAACATGAAAATTGAAAAAAACAGTCATATATTTGACACAGTGAATGTTAGTATTGTTTCTTTTTTTTTTCCTATTGAAAGTTTGGCATTTTTTTATTGATTTTATTTTTTCAAAGGGAGTGATCATTGTAAAATATGTTAAAATAATATAATGACTTCTGGAATGTTTAATAACTACCCAATGAGTGATAGACACTTTTATAATATTCAAGAGAAATTATAATTGTGTCAATCATCTTATATTCTTACTGATTTGCCACCACAAAGTCTCAAGGACGATCAATCAGTTTAAGTTCAAAACATTGAGATTTTAATCTTACCTTTTAAATCTCTAAAGATATATATTTTTGTCAATTTTCTGTTTTTTTTTAAGCGCTCCCCAACTAGCCATAGCTTGTTCCATGTAAATTGAGTCTTGTAAAGGCACCTTTAATAGACTCATCATAAATATAAGTCACTTAAAAAAGTGGGCAGGTAAAATGGAGATGAGAAGTTTTTGATGTATGTAGTCACTAAAGGTAATCCAATTGAGTTTTGGTTTTTAGGTTGAAGAAATAAAAGCATAAACAGGTTAATTAAACTGTCTTAAGTTACACTGTCGGAGTGTGTTATAGTAGGGACGTGACCAGGGTCTAGAACGAAAGCCCAAGCTCTTTACTACTATGCTAAACCACCTCCTTAGTGAACTTTCTGAGTAGTTAGTGGACATTTCCCTTCTCTGCTTCCATGCCATTATCAGGCGCATCCTTATGATTCAAGCGCCATTTGCTCTTTCCTTTTGATCATTTGCCACGGCTAAAATACACTGATCTTTAAAAAAAATCACCCTATGTGATAGACAATGCTATAAGCATATGTAAGATATCATATTTAAGTATTTCTATAAGCAAAATCAGATACTTCCTTTCATATTTAAAAAGTTGATGTCCCCAGAGGAGACTATATGCCAGGATTTTGAAGTGATGAGCTTATATATTTTCAAAACCATCTTTCTCTATTCCCAGTTTCCTTTTAATTTTAGATTGCTGGACGTGCTTTCTGCTGCCCTCACACCCTGTCTCAATCTAGAGTGGAAGGCAGGAGTTCCCCAGAGCCAGTGGTATTCCCTTTCTTTAAATTAGTTGATTATGGGCTGAGGTAGATGTCATTCTCTCTGAGGTGTGGAACTTCCCTCTCTAAAATGACCAGTCTCTACAGACCAATTAAGCAAAAGAATGCTGAGCTAGCTTCCAGCATGTAAAGCTCTCAAAACACACTGCAACTGTCAGCCCGTATACCTCTAAGCAATTTCTGTGAGAAAATTTTCTGAAAGGTTGAGCTAATGGGTTTGAGTACAGCTGTGCACAGTGTTTTGCAAAGCAAGCAAAACTAAGGAAATGTAAGTTTTTGCAAGTTTCCTAGCACAGTGGCTCTCTGCTTTCATAAATAGGGCCTTGCAGTGCAAAGGTATCCTTCACTGCTAAAGACTGCTTTTCATCTGGGGTAAACATCAGTTTTGAACTCAGACCACCCTGTAGCTGCCAGTTACTTAAACATAAAAAGGCAAGTCAAGATTTACTGAGTAGATTTGGCTAAGCTTCTACTTTCATCCTTTTTCCCTAAGCTTTTATCTTCTTTTCAGGGGAATTTCTCAGGAGATTTTTCTGCATAATGCTATCTGAAAGGCTGTCACCACTAATCGATCTCAGACCTGTTTGAAGATGTACCCTATATTACTTGGGTGTCAAACTGCATACGTTTTCTTTATTTAACATGAAATTTGTTACAGTGTGGTCTAATGGAAAGAACCTAGGTTTCAGATTCCAACGCACTTGGATTAGAACCCTAGATTCAGTTACCTAATAGTTGCATGTCCCTGGATAAGTTAGGTAGCCCTTTCTGATTAGCCTGATTATCCTCAGTTCTCAGTTCACAGGTTGTGGTAACATCATCCACTCACACATCTAAATACCACCCGGCACACCATACCTGCTTAGAGTGCCTTTTTCGCCTATACTCTACATATTTCTATAGAAACAAATTAGTCTTGAATTCAAAATAATCAACATACATGCTTTTATTAGAAGACTCCACTGTGCTTTTCTATGTGCCCATCTTCACCAGTATTATGACCATCATCCAGTGAGGAAAGAGCAGTGTTTTGGTCCATTCTGATCTATATTCTGTTTTTGTATGATTCATAAGCTAAGGATGGAGTTTAAATGTAACAGAAACAAAATGTAAAAATAATTTGTGACAGGGAACCATATGAAAATATAATTTTAATGCCCATAAATTAAATGTAATTGGAACTCAGACACATACATTAGTTTAGGCATTATAGTGCTTCAGGGCTTCAGTGGTAAAGCAGAGTAATTGTGACAGTAACCATATGGCCCGCAAATCCTCAACTATGTACTACCTGGCCCTTTACAGAGTTTGAATAACTATGATCTGTAAAACTGGGTAAGATCACGTCATTATATTAAGAATAAATTCACTGAGTAGGTCACTACTCACAAAAAATGTCACTCCAAAAGTAAAATTGAATATGGAACCAACAGAACTATTCATATTGATTGTGATTTTTTTTTTTTTTTTAATTTCTGCAAGGCTAGTCATAGGTGTAGGGAATGAAGTCCAAACAAGCACTTCATTCCAAAGGATATATTGCAAAATCAAGAAGTTCTAAAACCCTGGTTTCTATTAAACTTTCTATACAGTTTCTGGAATTTTTTTTTTTTTTTCTGCCTGGGAACACAGTTTTCTTAGTTGTGATTTAAATAATCACAAGCTTTCCTGTAAAATATAAAATTCTAGAAATTAAACTCCGTTGGTTCTTACTCCACTTTGCCAGAAGTTGCTTTACTGAACTTGAAGCAATTTTATTTAATACCAGGTTAAAAAGCATTTAATATCTATATAAATATAAGAATAAAACATAATCTTGAATTTTTTTAAAGTAGTCTGTATGACTTTTAAAATAAGTTGGCCAGACTTTGCTTCAGGGAGTAATGGAAAACACAGTGAATTAATTATTTGACACTTGGCCTTCTGGCTTATAAAACTATTTAAAACACATATTCTCTTTTTTTATCTTTGTAGTTTAGAGTTTCTTTCATTTTCTAAATATTTCTAAAGATACTGTACTTCATTCAAAAATTTTGCAAGTTTAGTGTATTTAATTAATAAAATTTGAGAAATGTTGGAATTAAAATTAGAGGAAACCTATACTTTATTTTACATTTCCTTGTGTCCTTGTAAGCATTTTAGGTTCCTTTCAATGTTTGATCTCAAAATAATTTCGTCCACACATGTACATATTCAAATAAAGAGATGAATGAAGGACAAAAGGATTCAGAGCCACAAAAGTAAGACAGTAAAATATGCTGTTAAAAATTAGGATAGCCTGATAGGCAGGAAACAATTAGGGCACTGCAATTCAGAGATAGGGAGAAGTAGAGGGCAAAGAATAATATAAGATGACAGGTGAGAAATGCTCTGGATTTTTACATTCTTTTACATTGTAAAAGAAGAAGATAGAGCACTTGCATAGAGAGGGAAAATCAAATGAACATCAGCTGACTCCATAGAAGGTGTCAGCACCGCAAAGGAGAGACATGAAACTAAACAGGAAATGTGGTAAAGGGCTTGAGAATGTTTATAAGAGATTAAAGAGATTTCATGAAGATGAAAGAGACTTATCTGTGCCTACAAAAGTGAAAATATTTAGTCTTTGGGTGTTTTCTTCTTCAATATGTATCCATTGTGTTAATTTACCGTGTACATTTCTAGTTGATTTAAAAATATATCTTTAATATATTGGCACACTAGATTTTAAACATTATAGTTGTTATAAATCCAGTTGTATTTTGTTATATTATTTAAAAAGAAATTTACATGCTGTCTATGGGAGTGATTACTTTAAAGCCTAAATAACACACAGAGATACTGCCAAATAATTAAATATCCAGGTATTTACAATATTATAGTGCAAACTCTTTCATATATGAAAGAAAAATTTCTAAATCCCATAATTAGATTTTACATTGTCTCAAACTCCTTTTGAATTTGTTTTTCTAACACTCACACTTCCAAATATATTGATGAAACTAAAACAAAATGTAAAAATCACTCATCCTTCCCCAAACAGAAAGAAAAGCAGCAATAGCAAAAATAAAGGGCCAGGTGCCCTGGATAATGTAAAACTTTTGTTTTTTTAATGTAGCATGCTTAACAGCAATTTCTATAAAATTTGCTCTGTGTGAGACAAATATAATTGACCAAAGACTAAGTGTTTTCATAGAGCCTGAGAAGAAAATCAGCAGTATTAAACCATTGCCATACATTGTGTCAGCCCTGGGTGCCTCTGCATGCTCTTATTCGCTTAGAAATAGTTCCCAGACCTCTGTGAGGCACTTTTTAGTGCTTCAGAGACAAGGCAACTTTGTTCTTCCCTAAGTCATTTTGATAGAATTTAGATGTGCAAACCCGTTCCAAAGTATTTAGAATTTTCAATTACCCAAAATGCATGGAGAGGCACTTTTAAAAAATGAACTAATGATATTCACAGGGATATTATAGGGCTAACATCAAAGAATAAGTTACTGTGGTCTGAAACAAAAAATGGAAATAACAAGGAGTTCTTATAGTGTTGCTTGTGGATATGGAAATTCACTCCTTTGTTGTTCAAGGATAAGCCCAGAGGGAAATTCATCAGTTTTGTATCCCCAGGTGAATCTATCAAATGTATTCTGTAAGTAGTAAAAATAGATTTGTTTTTCAAGTTTCTTAACCAGTACTTTTCACTGTTGTTTTTTTTTAAGTCCTCTTCCACCAACTCTGCCATGATTCAATTTTTTATATCTGTCAGTACCTCTATTTCTGTACCTTCTTCTTTGATAAAATTTATTCTTAAAATCCATTCTTAATTGCTTGTCAGAGGACTAAAAATCTCAAGACAGAACCAGCATTTCATAATGGTTTGCAACCACTGGAAGATTACAGTGTTTCTTTTTTTACTAAAAACACCCCATAGATTTAGAAATTTAACTTTTAGAGGCAGATGCAGGCAATTTTATTATAAATCATTAAACTCATGCACGTATTTATGAAATAAACAAAGATAATATATTGCAAAAATTAGCTATTTTTCTTTAGAATTTGAAATGATTACATTTTTAAATCATAAATTCTGTATACTGTTGGTAAGCAGATAATAAATGACAAGGTGTAAGTTCCTCAAAAAAAAAGAACATAACCTGTCTAAAGGACAAAGAAGCACTTACATTGAGTGGGTAGCTACATTTTATTCTGTTTTCCTAAGAGTACCTGTGTCTTTCCATCAGAGGAGCCCTACCTGTATTCCAAACCAAGTACCAGAGCCACCTACACAACCCACCTGTTTATTGCCAGATCCCGGGGTTCAACTCTGTTCTTCTTTCCTTGCCAGGCAGCTATACCTTATCTCTTACTTGGCTTGAGATTCATATTTGTTATCATCCTCATGAGCATTCCTTCTTGGTCCTGAACTAGTTACCAAACAAAACATAAATCAAAATTATGACATTCTTGGGGTGGGCGATGGTGGCACAGTGGCAGAGATTTTGCCTGCCATGCTGGAGACTTGGGTTTGATTCCTGCTGCCTGCCCATGCAAAAAAAAAAAATATATATATATATATGATATTCTTGAAGTCTGTTAAGAATCTGCTCCCAAATTGGAATCACGAATTTAGGCAAAAACCCAAGACCCTCCTTTGCCGAGGTGTGTTCTCCCATCCTGTCCTTCTATTTTAACCCTCAGAACTTGATTTTTCTGTGCTCTATCATTACAGTGTTTCCCAGGTTACTTAAATCATCTCTTCTGTAGCCTGTTCTCCCTGGAGTCTGATAAATTCCCTCAAATGTAAGTATTGCTTCCAGGACCGCAGTTATACTGACACCAATCTTTAGGAACAATATCCTGGATTTAATGTTTGATTCAGTATGATTCCTGAGTTGGGATTTCAGGTCAAATGTCATTCATTCACTTGTTCAGTTCAGGAAAAAAAACAGTGTTGAGTATTTACTATGTGCACTGAGTTAGAAGGTTTATACTGATTTGTTATAATTTACAAAATCATATGAGACATATTCTGATATTATGCTCACTCTAGATGAAAGCCAACTGAAGCTTAAAGAATTTAAGTACTTATGCAGAGTTACACAACTAATTAGTGACAGAATAGAATTCAAATCCAGATACTAGAAACTCTAGAAACTGGCTCTTAACCAGTAAATGAAAGTTTTAGATTCACAAGCATCTGTGTCACAGTTTTCGATACAAAAGTGATGTAATCTAGTGGGAGAAGTCAAGATTCAAACGCAGTTGCACTATAATTCAGCTAACACAAAAATATGTACAGACCTTTATGATAAGATTGAGAAGGTGCAATGGTACGTTTAGAGGGAAAATGTTTTTCAATTAGTCACCTCAGTTCATTTCCATGTTGCTCCTTGTGCCTTTACATATGCTGTTATGCAAGGTTCTAAAAGGAAAAGATGCAGGTCATCCATTAATCTGTATGTCCATGAAAGAAAACGTTCATTATTTTGTCTTTTCCATGTCTACCTGTGTTCATGGCCTACATTTCCCAATAATTCTCAGTTTGCTCACTTCCCTCTTTATAACAAAGTTAGGGAATTCAATATGATTTTTCAATTAATATTAATTAAAATAAAATTACTCTTTTTCCTTATGTATTTGGCTTAAAGGGTATCTCATTGTGAAATCATGTCTAGTAACCTAAGACATGATCTATAACTCCAATCTCTATCTTTAAAAACCTCTCTTGACCCCATGTCCATTTGAAGGTCTCCCTACATTTTTTTATTGTTGTTGGTCTTCACAAAAAGTCTCAAAATGGGTGGGCTGTGGTGTCTCACCAGGCAGAGATCTCGCCTGCCATGCTGGAGACCCGGGTTTGATTCCTGGTGCCTGCCATGCCAAACAAAACAAAACAAAACAAACAAACAAAATCTCTAAACAAAACAAAACAAAAACAAAAGAGGTCTCAAAATAGTTGACCATAATCTATTTTGACTCTGACATTCTTTTCTTTCCTGAGTTTATGCCCACAGCACGCCACCGGTACTATTCACATATACATCACTACTGACTTTCTTATTCCAAAGACCAATGTCCTTTTTCTCTCCTCATCTTACATGCTTTCAAAGAAACATTAAAAAATAATTTGTCAGCACCTCCTTTTTAAGATGCTTAATTCCCTCGACTTCTGGGATATTATCCACTCCTGGTTTACCTACTGCTTAACTCATGTTTACTTACAAGTCAAATTTTCTGGCTTGTATGCCAGTTCTCAAGTTCCCAGTAACGGTTTGCCACAGAAACAATTGTTCTTTGACTCTTTTTTCATAACTTCGTTGTTCATATATACTCTCCTCTGATAATGTTTTCTTGATATAAATGTGAACATGAATGTGTGTGTGTGTGTGTGTGTGTGCGTGTGTGTATATATATATATATATAGAGAGAGAGAGAGATGGATAGATAGATAGATATGTATATAAAACACATTTGTTTATGTCTTCAAGTCTGAATTCTACCCTGAATTTCAGACTCATGTAGGCATATCCTATTGATTAACTGATTCATTCATTTTATCATCCTTTTTTTTCACTATTATGTTTAAAGCACTTTTGACGATACAAGGAATTTAGTTTTGAACAAGCGAGGAAAGATACCCAGACACATAGTGATTTTTTTTTGTTATATTCTTGAGGGTAAGAAGCTTTTCTTTGATCTCTTGAGACATTTTGAATATAAGTCTTCAGTCATAGCATTCTAGGTCTTGTGAAGGGTACTTCTGCTGTAGTTTTTCTATATTTTTCTTTTAGGAAATATTTAAGATACTGTAAATAAATAAGTGGAGATTTAATTATTGCTTTATTCAAAGACATTTTCTAGAATGTATGTTTAATGTTAAGACATTTTAAAATCATCATTATACTTATCTCACTCTAGACGCAGGAAATTAATCAGCCAAAACAACCTAAATTTGTATTTCATTTGCTTCACATACTGCAAAGTGATACATAGAGAAATATGAAGTAGGCATAGTTTTAACCTCAGTAGCCATTTAATATAAAATACTATTAACAATGGCACATAAAAAAGAAAATACATATCAATACCAAGACACCTGTTAAACACAAACATGCAAGTAATGTATGAATAAGCAAACACATAGCATCTTTGTACATGATTGACTAAAGATGGACATTATGCATTTAAATATTAGAGGTCAAGGAAAATCTGCTGTTGAATTAATGTTCAGCTCAGCTCTAAGCACAAGCTATATATTATCTTCTGATAGTAAAATTTGAGGTGTAATGAAGATAATAAACTATAAATAATGTAATACAATAGTGAGTGAAAAATTTGATACTGAAATGCTTTTTAAGTTACTATCTTCTTCAAACCATATTTGAGTACCTGGATTAACCATAGGATATAATTAATATCTACTTTGTATAGCATAGAATCTGTTTTCCATAATGAGCAAAAATACTCCATGTCAAATGAAGCCATATCTTATTTATACCATTCTTCTTGCATATCCACTGCCAATCAATTAATATATTAAATTTTTTTCAAAGTGACAATACAGCATCTCCCTTTTAATGAGCAAAATGAGTGACAAGGAAAGGGGGAATTACACTTTAGTATCCTCTTATGGGTTTAAACAAAAAGTTTCTGAGTCTGCTCTAGTTTCTAGAGCAGCTTTCCTCAAGCCCGATTTCATTACAATCATGGAGAAATTTTGTAAATTAGTCCTAGAAATTCTGATTTAATTGATTTGGGCATTGGGCTCAGAAGTTTATTTTATATATGTATTTTTAATCTATGTTACTTTAAAGATTCCCAAATATTCAAATGGCAATCATGCTTCACTGATCAAGTATGACTATGTAAATCAAGACAGGGATAGGAAATAGAAGACACATTTAGAGGGTTAATAGAAGAGATCTTTTTACAGAGGCATGAGCAGAGTTCAGAGAACCAAAAGGAACCTGGCAGTCCCCAAGGTAAGTAGGGTAAGGGCAGGGGGTGTTATTAGAACATGGTAAGTGCTGTATTCAGAGAAGAAAGCCATCTAGGGTGGAACCTTGTGTAAAGAAAACAACCAGACCAAAAATCAACACCATGAAGTGAGAGGATGCATGGGCATGTGAGGGAAAGAAGGAAGGAGAAAGGAGCTGAGGGCAGCTGGAAAGATGGAAGGTAGGAAGGAAGGGTAAGAATGAATATATTTTACTCTTCCTCTTGCATCTTTGCAATTTTATCCCCTCACTTCCCTTATATAGAACCTAGTCGGAAGTTCAAGGGCAATGGAGCTTAGGACTCAATCCAGAGAATTCAGTAGGCCACATAGCAGATTGTGTAGAGAATTACATGGAATAGATCCAGAGCATCAAGGGACTCCAGAATTCAATATATCTTTATTTTCACTCTTGTCCTTTTTTCTAATTTTAATTCCAAAACCTTAGTACATCACTATTTTATTCATTTCCTGGATTTAAATTTTCACATAATATGCTCTATGCCTTTTTTTACAATTCAATTTTAAGTACGTAAAATTGAATTTTAAAACAATTATTTTTAAAAGTTGCTGCACTGAGGTCAACCAAGAGGGAGGATAAAGGGACTCCAGGGTGCCATTCTCCCACAGGATCTTTGAACAACTAACACAAGCTGACAAAACTATCCTCCTCAAAACTGAGGAAAATATTTGCAGAGTTACAGTAAATGGGCAAGTGCTGTATCAAGGAATCACAAATTTTTAAAAAATAGTAGCAGAAACTTGATAGTCCTTCCCTTGTTCCTTCCTTAATGCAGCATGGATCCAGCCAGTGATCCCATTGTGGGTCCCTGCCTGTGCTCCATGAAGAGAAGAACAACTTCTATGCATGCATACATCATGGCACCTGTATGTTGGTGTCAATTAATCAGGTGACAGCCTGAGAGACTGAAACAGGCAACTCATTGCTAGTTTCTACTCCCAGAACTTGTCCTACAGGCAGAAGCAGCCTTCAGACAGCTAAAATAGTGTAAGAAACAATTAAATCAAAGTGGCGTAGGGCAAAGGATTAGCTGCTTTAAATTATGCAATAGAATACAGGAGAGGAACAAAGTCTATTTCATAGGTAGAAGAGGGAACATTTGAATTTCTGTACATGGAGAAACTCCTAAAGCAATAAGCAACCACAAGCCCAGGACAAAACTCAGGCTCAGAAAAGGCAAGAATACCCTGTACTTCAGCTGATCTCCTTGATAAGAAGGCTAAATTCTGTAAGAGCACTAGGCAGTGCAGAACCCTTTCCAAAGACTTGTGTTGGCATGTTTGTTTTTGTTAGTTCCTGACACTCAAGGAAATCTCTGTAATATCACTAGTTAGAAAGAAAACTTAAGGAAATGACAACTCTCAGATTAATTCCAAGATTTAACGCTATAAAATATTTAAATGCACAGTATGCACCAAAATACTATAGGAAATTGTGGCCTATTCAAAAAAATAAGCTAAAAATCCAGAAACCTTCAATGAAAAAGATACACTTGACAAAGACTTTAAACAAATGATCCTTAATATATTCAATGATGTAAAAGAATACACACAAAAAAAGTCTAAAGAATATTAAGAAATAATGTATGACTAATATAAGAATCTCAATAAAAAGATAGAAATTATCAAAAAAATCAAACAAAATCCAGAGATGAATACTACAATAATTGAAAGGGAAAACTCCCCAGAGGGGTTCAGCAACAGATTGAAATTGGCAGAAGAAAGAATGAGTGAATTTGAAGGCAAGACAATTGAAATGATTCAGGCTGAGAAGCAGAAAGACAAAAGAATGAAAACATGAACAGAGTCTAAGAGCCCTCTGGGACATCATCAAGCCTACCAATATGTGCATAACTGAAATTTAAGAAAGAGAAAAAAATTAAAGGGGCAAAAAGAATATTCTGAGAAATAGTGGCAGAAAACTTCCCAAATTTAACAAAATGAATATGCACATTTAAGATGTCCAACGAACAGATAAACTCAGAAATCCCTGCCCAAATACATACTATTCAAAATGTTAAATGCCAGGGAGAATGAAAGATTTCTGAAAGCTGCAAAAGAAAAGCAATGTTTTAAGCACAGGGAGTTCCAAAAGTTAAAGTGCTGTTCTTCATTATAAACCATGGAGGCAAGAAAACAGTGGAACAAAATATTTAAAGTGCTGAAACAAAACAATTGCCAAACAAGAAGTATATATCCAGTAAGACTATCTTTCAAAAATGAAGGGGAAATGAAAACATTTCAGATAAACAAAAGATGAGGGATTTTATCATCCTTCATGCAAGGCTAAAGGGAGTTCTTCAAACAAAAAGAGAGAAAGTCTACCAGTCAGTGTACTGAAGAGACATAAAGAATGACTTTCACTAAAGGTAACCATATGCATAATTCTAAATGCCAGTACTATTGTATTGCATTTTTGGTATGTAACTCTACTTTTTACTTCTTCCAGTTTCTGCAATGCATAATCATAAAAAGTAATGATAAATTCATAGTTTTTAATATAAAATGTATAAAGATATTATTTGTAACAACTATAGAAAAAAGTGGAGGAGGAGAGGTGTAGGAGCAATGTATTAAATTTAAGACTTATGGAAATTAAATAAAATATATGTAAAGCATATAAAGAAAGAAATGAGAATGGAATCAAATGGTACAATACAACATAAATCAAATAAATATGAAAGCAGTCATTAACAGAAGAACTGAGTTACAATGATACACATTTTAGAAAGACAAATTAGCAAAATGGAAGAAAAAAAGTCTGTATTATTAGTAGTTATTTTAAATAGGAATGGATTAAACACTTCAATCAAAAGGCAGAGATTGACAGAGTCAATAAAATGGCATGACTCAATTATATTCTGATTACCAGAAATTCACTTTAAATTAAGGAAATAATAGGTTGAAAGTGAAAGGTTAGAAAACTTTACCGTGAAAATGGCAACAAAACGAGCTGAAACAACTATGGTATATCAGATACAATTGACTTTACGTCAAAAACTATTATGAGGTACAAAAAGTGTCAAAATATACCAATAAAAGTGTCAATTTGACAAGAAGGTAAAACAATTATAAATACATATGTACCTAATGACAGAGCCCCAAAATATATCAAGCAAAGATTGACATATTTGGAGGGAAATATAGATGGTCTTCATTAAAAGTAGGAAACTTCAGTTCACCACTCTCAATAATGGATAAAACTTCTAGACAGAAGGTCAGTAGGGATTTGAACAAAACTATGTTCCAAGTAGACCTAAGAAATATTTAGAGCATTTTACCAAACAGCAGCACAATATATAGTTTTCTCTAGGGCGCATGGATGATCTTCCAAGAAACACTATATGTTAAGGACACAAAACAATTTTTAATAAATTAAAAACACACTGTATGTATCTTCACCACAATGGAATGAAACTAGAAATCGATAAGAGAATCAAAGTGGGAAATTAAACAATGCACTCTTAAACAACCAAAAGGTTAAAGAAGAAATCACAAGGGAAATTAGAAAATATCTTGAGAAACATGTAAACAAAAACTAACATACTAGATCTTATGGGATTCAGCAAAAGACAGTGCTGAGATAGCTCTAAATACTGAAATTTTAAAAGTGGACAGCTTCAACATCAGAAATATAACGTCACAACTGAAGGATCTAGAAAAAGATGAGCAAAATAACCTAAAGCAAGCAGAAGGAAGAACAGAAATTAAAGATCAATGAAATAGTGACTAACAAAACAATAGGGAGAACAATATCCCTATTGAACCTAAGAACCTAAGTTGGTTCTTTGAAAAGATCAATAAAATGACCAAACCTTCAGCTAGACTGACAATGAAAATAAGAGAGGATACAAATACATTAAATGACAAATGGAAGTCATTTTACCACTGACTCCACAGAAATAAAAAGGATTGTAAGAGGCTATGAGAACCTGCATGTGAACAGATTAGCCTAATGAATTGTACAAATTCCAGGGAACACACAAATTATCTGCACTGAATCAGGTAGAAACAGAATAGATGTTCTTAAGGAAATGAAAATCTGGAATTTGTCATCTAGTATGTTTTATTTTGAGAGCAGTGAGACTATCTTAGTACTAGAGGAAGGAACACTGGTTAGTCTGGGCTAAGTAGTGAGTGAACAAACCACTTAAATTATGACCTGTAGGTTGCTGGTATTAAACTACTATTGAGAGCAAGGCTTTGCCAAACCAAGAGACTATCTGACAATCATTTTGATAACAATGAAGTTTCTAATTGTGCTAGAGAGATTGAAGAAAGAACATGACAAGCTCATTCTTATAAAGGTTCAACTCAGTGTGTATACCAAGGGACAGGAAACTTGTTTGCACTGCAAAAGAACCACTTCCCTCTCACATTACTGACAAAGGAAACATCAGAATGATAATTAAGCAGTTGAAGTATATATCAGTTGGGTTCATAACCATACCAAGTATCTTATGTTAAGATGAAAGCAGTGATTGAGAAAGAATTTAACTCTTATAATTGCTAGAATTCATTTACCTAAATTTAATTGTTGGAATACCTCTTGCAAACAAAAGCAGTCTTTCTACCATTATCTGCTAAAGCTGGTGATTCTTTTCTTGCTTAGGAAACAGGTAATGACTTTATCTGAGTTATATACCTTGAAATAAGGTAAAACTTCCACCTCACTATGCTCTTATCTTTCTTCATGACCTCTAGAACTATGGCTTGGGTAAAACATCCCAGAATTCATGGAATGGAATGCACGAGACAGTAGGAACAGCAAGTGGAATATTCATACTAGAACAAAATAGCTTAATATCAAAATGACATAATTTACTATATATGCAAGACAGAATATATAATCTTAAATGTTTTCTGAGTTGTAAAGCAAGTAAAAAACAGTCAATATTCTAGTCAAAATTTAAATTAAGGTAGGAACTAAAGAGTTAAGGGGAACGCTAAAGCTGTTTTTACTTCAATTTTCATAATCTATTTTATTAAAAAAAAAAAAATAGAATAAAAAACAAAAGCTCCACTCAAAACTGTGGGTGTAATAAAAACCTCCCTCAGCAACGTAGGTCTCCCGAAGGTGCTACAGTTTCATTGTAAGGGTGAATTATACATAAAAGAAGTCTCTTATTTCTGTTCATGCCCCCCAGGAATTTCAGGGAAGTCTTTCTGTCTCATACCTTCACGCTGAGTAGATAGAGGATAAAATTGTTTCCTGACAATTTAAACCACAAGTAAATCCAAATGCAGTTTTGCAACCCCAAATGACATTATCTCTCTTTCCAGAGAACCTCAATCCATAAATTTAGAGTTTTCCCACAAGAGAGAGTCTGAGCATCTCTCTCTCTCTCTCTCTCTCTCTCTCTCACACACACACACACACACACACACACACACACACACACACAATTCTTCATCAGGGGAATCTTCCCTCACCCAGATATTATATTTACACCAATTAAAATCCTTACAAAATCAGTACTTCAGTTTAAAAGTGAATAAACATTCAAGGGAAAAAGAGTCAATATGAGCGAGAACTAGCATAAACACAGCAGTCACACACTAAAAGGCAAATATACAAAAGAGACAATCAATAGAACTTCTCTAATTTAATCCTTTACTACTTTAAGTCTTGGCTAAATTGCTGCAGCCACAGTGGACTCCTTGCTTTTTTGAAATATGCCTGGTATGCTCAAGCCTCAAATCTTTGCACTGCTTCTATCTGCTTGAAATGACTTAAGCTCAGCTAACAAAATGGCTAACACTTATACTTCTTTCAAATTGTTGCTCAAACGTCTCCTCAGCAGGAAAAGAAGATGGCAATTACAAGCCAGTCCTCTTAGTCAATGCTCCCCAACCACTTATTTTGTGGTATTTGTTTATCTCATATAAATAATCATTTTAAAATATATTACATGTTATTTATGCTATTATTTTTAATTCTACATCTTTCCTCATTATAATAATCCCATGAAGGAAGGCATCTTTGTCTCATCTTTGTTCATGGTTGTCAATCCAGCACCTAGCAATTTTTACAGACTATAAAAGTTCGTTGAATGAAGCAGGCACATCTACATTGAATATATAATCAAAGAAAGATATTTTAACACTGTAATTGATTTGGAAATAAATCTCTGCAATTGATTTGGAAATGGACAATAACTATAACAATGTGTATGACAATATACGATGCAATTGATGCATTATGTATTGGGAGCTCTTTATAAGCTTAAATGCTCACATTCTAAGAGATGAAAGGCTCAAATATTTAGCTAAACATCTGATTTATCATATTAGAATACTCAGGGAAGAATAAGCTTACTGAAAGAACAAAGGAGAAATAATAAGGGTAAGGATAAAAATTAACAGACAATGTAGTTAGTCTATTAGAAGAATGAAATAGGCAAACCACTGCCAAAAGTCATTAAGAAAAAAAAAAAAAGAGACAGATGGTAAACTATAAATTTTTAGGAATACAAATGGAGGAATAATTATAGATACTACCAAAATTAAATAGAACAGAGAATATTGGATAAATATAAGCAATAAATTTGAAAATCTAAAATAAAATTAATGGACAAAGTCTATTATATTATGTTTAATTAAACAAACTCAGAATTAGATAATCTGAACAAGTTTTTAATAGTTAACAAATAGAATCAGTTCCTAAAACTCTCCATAAAGAAAATATTGGATTCCCAGAAAGATTTAGGGGCATATTTCATCAAACATTTAAGGACTAAGTGATTCTGTTTGCATAAAAGCTCTTTCAAACAATAGAAAATTATGAAGAATACCTCACTTTCATTTTCTCAAGTTTTTTATGCATCTTTTATTAAAACCATTAAAGGACAGTATAAGAAAAGAACATGTAAAGCTAAATTCATTCACAAACACAAATATCAAAATCTTGAACAAATTATTATACCAAATCCAGCAATTTATATGCAAAAAAAAAGTACACCTTCAACAAATGTATTTTCTCCATGAATGCAAGGATATTTTAGACTAGAAAATCTGTGAATATGATAACTACATTGTCTTTAATTTAATTATAAGGGACTAAAATATTTTGATTAAATACAGTTCAACATTATAAAAACTACTATTAAACAAGGAATAATCTAACAAAGTACACCAATAAAACTCCTACAAGATAATAACATAATGTAATGTTGAAAGAATTTTCTTAAAATTTTGAGAAACAACAACATCCTTAAAACTGCCACCTCTCTTTATGTTTCGTATAATATTTTGGCCAGGATATTGTGAAAATGGAGAAAAGTTAAGAATTGAAAAGCAAAATAAACACTCATTATTACACTTGATGTAATTATCAGTGTAGAAACTACAAAAAATCCTTTAAAATTGGAAGCAAGAAATTTGTTCAGTAATGTCATTGGATACAGACTTTATATTTAAAAGTAGATTGAGTTGATTTGCACTTCTACATATCAAAAACAGAACATAAAGTTTGAAGTATCGTTTGAAGATCATGCTTAGATAGATATGTGCTTTCATATATATCTTAATTTAATAACAGCCATACCCAAGATAGGTAGGTCTGTAGAACTATTATGGAAAAATACAGTGAATTATGTGGGCTTCTAATGTGCATGCAGAAATATATACTGCATATATACTGCAATAATGAGTAAGTTGTTGTCAACTATTGTACGTTGACTGTTCTGTGAAAATAAACTTTAGATTTATTGCAATTCCAGATAGAAACTCAACAGGGATTTTCAAGGAAACTTAAAATTTGAGTCTAAATTTTACACAAAATCAAGAATGGACCATACATTCCTGAAGGAGAATAAGATGGCTAGACTTTCCTTCTGATTATTAATATTAAGTAATGAAGACCGTGTAGTTGTTTCCCAGGAAAGACAAATAGACAAATGAATCAGAATGACTATTCCAAAATCATACTTTAGTACCTAACAAAACTTGAATTTTTGAAAGAGCACTTTGCAGATTATGGACTAAAGGACTGAATATTTAAAAAGTGATTACACATTCCTACATTATGTCATTCTCAAAAATAACTTCTAAAGTGGACAGAGTCTTAAGTGTAAAATTCAAATCTATTTAGCATCTATTAACCAATGTAAAGAAAGGTGTTCATGAATTGGTAAAGAAAAATATCTTCAGCAAGACAGAGTCAAAATGATATTTATAAAATCAACTTTATTCATTTACATTTAAATAAAATTATTATGTTTATCAAAAGACAAGCCACCTACAAGTGCAAAACAATGTCTACACCTATAACTATTAAAAGATTAATATAAAAATATATGAAAAAATGGGCAGGCCATGGTGGCTCAGCAGGCAGAGTTCTCGCCTGCCATGCTGGAGTACCAGAGACCTGGGTTGGTTTCCCGGTGCCTGCCCGTGTAAGGAAAAAAAAATACAAGAAAAGTTGACTCAATAAATAAGAAGCAATAGGAAGAAAGAAAAACATAACTTAAAAGAAATTTCACATAAGAGAAAAACTAATGGCCCATTCATGCATGGAAATGCACTCATATTCATCAATAATAAGATGCAAATTAAATCTACAATGAGATATACTTTCAGATTATAAAATTAGTAAAACCTTTAAAATACTTTCTATAATTACTAAATGTTGTATAAGATATAGCAAATGTTTTGAATCCACACATAGGCTTTGCTAGTACTGTTAAACATGCTTATTCCTACAATGCAACAATTTTTTTCCTGTTTTTACAGACATACCAGAGGACAGAATCCTCATTCAGAAACAATGAAAATAATCCATGTTTATCAACAGAAGAACCTATATGTAAAGCAGAAGACTACATGCAGTGTATATAGAATATATTGTATGTACTAATATGAGATCAATTTCAAATTTCATATGCATTAGAAGGAGGATAAAATTTAACTTGAAATGTTTCACAAAAATAAAAGGGTTTCTTTTTATGCGTTATTCCAAAGGATGAGTAAGAAGCATTACAGCTATAAATATTTATCTAAAATCTCAGTTTCCAAGCCACTTAAAAGGAAAGTTAATTAAGAGCATGCACTTAAAACCTTAAATACAAGTCAGAGTCCAATATCATGATATACAGAGGAAAGTGTAGCATGTTGCATGGGATGTGGAAGTTGGAGTAATGCATTTTCAACGTGGGGATCGGGATTTTTAGTACTGATAACATTTGTGTGGGCTTTAAACATTTGAACAATTTGGGGTGGAGTGGATAATGAGAGGTGGAGTATCCTATGTTTGGGGGGAAAAATTAGAAAGCCAAATAATCCTGAAGTTGCATCCAAAGAGAAATTTGGGTAGGAGGAAATCTATGATAAAAAAATATGTATACAGTTGGAGCATTCTAGGTAATGTCATCAAGATGGCAATGTAAGCAACTACTGAAAATCCCTCTCCAGAGACTCAATGAAAAGAAAGGACATTTCTGAATTTTTTAATGCTCTGGAGGAAGATATAGATTGGAGAAGAATCCTACAAGTGCTGAATTGAAGAAAGAGCAAAATTTCAGGTAGAAACATTCGTAGGAGATCTGCTGGTCCTCTCTCCTCCACCTCACTGGGTCTCACACAATATGGGAGGAGCACAGAAACAGCAGCCAGGGTCCCTCCAATGAGGGACACAGATTATAATTTCTCTCACAACAGTGTGACAGATTTCCAGTGTTTGGAATCCAGGAGATAGGGAAGGACATTTCACTGTCCAGGTCAGAGAGGGATAAAGAAGCAGAGAAAATGTGGACAGAGTCTGTATTTACAGCTCTGGGTCTGATAGCCCTACCCCATCCCTGTGGGAAATAGCAATGGGCAGACTGATCTCTGCCTGGGGGTCAACTGGAAACTGGCTCAGCCTGGGGAGTCATCTGCCACAAATAAGCTGGGGGACACAGCCCCACATTGAGCCAGACTTTTTCTAGCAAAATGAGGGCATAGTAATCCCATAATTCCAGCACCACCCAGTCAGATGAAGCCTGAACTATGAGGCAAAAAGCTTCTGGAGATGATTATCAATTAATGCCATCTGCAGGGCAGAGTGGAAAGTGCAAGGGAATTAAAGGTATTTTCAGACAGTTTCCAAAAAAAAAAACTCAGACCCATTGCAACAGGTGTAGAACCCCTGTATGGGAACACACATTTATTTTGGCTGAGAAATATGGACAACCCAACTATTAAAACAGTGCCCTAAAACAAACCCAGGTCTTGTGGGTGGGCAAAAAAATAATAATAAAAAAAAAAAAAGAGAACCAGTAGGATCCAGCAGTCTTGGTTTATCCACAAATGGAGACCTTGTTGTGGCATGAAGTGCCTAACCCCCATCCATGAGACAGGCCACTGTGGGCAGCTGATTTGGTGGGAGAGATCAGAGACAGAACCAATTTGACAACTGACCAGTGAGAGAGATGAAAACACAGAGAGAGAACAAAGCAAACCAATGGTAGAACCCCAGGCAAAAGAGAGAAAATGACCTCAGAATAAACAAAGCAAGAAAATAAAATGCCTAGACTTCACAGAAAATCACAACCCATACCAGGAAACATGAAGATATGGCCCAACCAAAGGAATGAACTAACATCTCAACCAATGCACAGGAGTTAAAACTCCTAAGTAAAGATTTTCAAACAGGCCTCACAAATCAAATCAAAAATCAAATTAATGAGCTGAAAGAAAATATGGCAAAGGAGTGAAGGATGTGAAGAAGATATTGGGAGACCATACGGAAGAACTCAAAAGTGGCAGAACTTAGAAGAATAAAAGGCACAGTAGATGAGATGGGAAACACAATGGAAACATATAAGAGCAGATTTGAAGAGGCAGAAGAAAGGGGGTTAGTGCACCAAAGGACAGGAGAGCTGAAACATGAAGTTCAAACATCAAAGAAAACAGAGAATTCTGAAAGCAGCAAGAAAAAAAGTGATCCATCACATACAAGGGAAGCTCAATAAAACTATCTATGAATCTCTCAGTGGAAGCCATGGAGGCAAGAAGGCACTGATATGATATATTTAAGATTCTGAAAGACAAAAGCTGCTAATCAAGATTTCTATACCTAGGAAGACTGTACTTCAAAAATAAGAATGTTTAAAATATTTACAGATAAGCAGACACTGAGAGAGTTTTTGAAAAAGAGGTCAGCTCTACCAGAAATACTAAACTGAGCCATACAGTCAGACAGAAAAAGCAAGAGAAAACATTTGGAAAAGAGTGTGAAAATGAAGATTAGCAGTAAGGATAACTAATAGGATAAAGAGAGAGAAAAAAATAAATAAAATATTACCGATACATCCAAAACACAAAATGGCCAAAGAAAGTACTGGCTTCAGAATAATATAATTAAGTATTAATGGATTAAACTCTCCAATCAAAAGACATGGCGTGACAGAATAGGTTAAAAAAAAAAAGGTAGGATCCATCTATATGCTATCTACAAGAGTCTCACTTAAGAGCCAAGGACAAACAGGTTGAAAGTGAAAAGTTGAAATAAGGTATTTCATGGAAAAGACAACCAGAAAAGAATGGGGGTAGCTATACTACTATCAGAAAAATTAGAGTTCAAATGTAAAGCAATTAAAAGGAACAAAGAAGGAAATAATGTATTAATAAAAGGGACAAATCATCAGGAAGGCATACAATCATAAATATCTATGCACCAAGCCAGAGTACCTCAGGCAAAAACAGACAAAACTGAAGGGAGAAGGAGACAATTCTACAATAACAGTCAGAGACTTGAATAAACAACTCTCATCGATGTATTAAATATCTAGACAGAGAATCATTAAGGAAATAGACATCTTGAATAATATGATAAATAAACTAGACCTAACAGACAACTACAGAACATCGCACCCAATAACAGCAGGATGCACATTTTTCTTGAAACAGAGAAAATAAAAGAAGCAAGAATTGCCATAAACTAATGCTCCTAATGTTTGAGATAAACCCAAAATACCTGATAAATTCACAAAAATGAAACAAATTCTCAAGAGAAAGAAAAATAAATTCATACCAATCCCTAGGTGATTCACACTGTAGAATGTGGGATTAGCAAACAAAACTATTAATACAGCTATTAAACTATTATCAATGATAAAAAAGGAATTATGATTGCAATAGATGAAAATATTAGAAATCTCAGAAGTAATGAAAATGATAAAAAGAACCAAGTGGAAATTATAGAACTGGAAACTACAATATATAAAATTAAAAATTAACTGGGTGGCCCTAAAAAAGAGGTAAAATTGTGTTTTTGTAGATGATATGATTTTGTACCAAGAACATTCTAAGGAGTCTACTGTAATAAATGTGCGAATTTAGCAATGTCATACCATATACCATCAATATGCACAATCAGTTTTTAAATACTAAAAAGCAAGAATAGAATTTCTTTACAACCTTTTAAATAGCATAAAAAATAAAGTAATTAGGAATGAATACAACAAAAATGAAGACCTGTAAAGTGAAAACATAAAGAAAGACCTAAAGAAATGGAGAGAGATATTCATGGATTGGAAATTTTAATCTTTGTGTGATGGAAATTTTTTCAAACTCATCAGAATACCTAATGTCATCCCAATCATAAGACTACTAGGCATTTTTTTTTTAATAAACAAGCTAATCACATAATTTTACATGGAAAACTAAAAGATATAGAGTGGCCACAATGATCTTGAAAAGAAAGAAACAAATTGGGACTTTCTACAACCTACTTTCAACAATTAAAATAGAGCATAATAACAAGATAATGTGACATTGGTATAAGATTAAACTATAAATATATATGTATTATATATATAAATGGGAAAGTTATCTAATTGATTTTTATCAAAAGTACCAAGGTGATTCAGTGGGGAAAAGAGAGTGTTTTCAACAAATGTTGTTGGAACAAATGAACACCTCTATGGAAAAACAAAAACAAACAAACAAAACCCAAATAAACCTTGATACCCAATATATTAAAACAATTTTACATCAATCATATATCTAATTGTTTCGACCAAATCTGTAAAATTTCTACAGGCAAATATTTAAAAAAAAAAAATTTTGTGATCTTGGGCTAGGCAAAGATTTCTTACGCAAAGCACAAAAATCCTGAAGAGAGAAAATTGATAAATTGGAATTTATTGAAATTACATTTAGTTTGGAAAAATATCAAATTCAGAACATAGACCAGTCAAGATGCAGACTGAGAGAAAATATTTGCAAAGCATATACCAGGAAGTCAAACAAACCAATTAAAAGGCAAAATTTGAGCATAAAGTTCACAAAAGAAGATGTAGAAATGGGCAATATGCTCATTAATAAATGCTCAACATCACCAGTCATCAGAAAAATGCAAATTAAAACTGCAATAAGGTACCTATATAAAACTAACTTGAAAGAACAATTTTTTTTTTTCAAATAAAGAGGAAAGGAAAAGAAAGAAAAAAGGAAAGAAAATAAGGAAACACAAAGTGTTGGTGAGGATGTGGAGCAACTGAAACACAAACAAATTGCTCTTAGGCATGCAAAATTGTATAGCCGTTTTGTAATTTGTTTGGCAGCATCTTTCCAAGTTAAATATGTATTTATCATATGCACCAGCATTCCCACTCTTAGGAAATCTTCCAAGATAAATGAAAACCAATTTCAACACAAAGACTTTTATGTGAATGCATATAGCAGCCTTATTTTATAATCACCACAGATTATGTTGCTTTGGTAGAATTTCTTATAGAGTTACCCATGGATGAATGAGATGGAGAATTTGCTCTTAAATTATGTAGAAATTCTCTTATAATTACTTGATCTAGATTGTGGCCAAAGGTGATTTTTACTTGGTTCTATTGCCTAGTCCTGTAAGCCTGATTTGTCTGTAATTTGGAAGTCAAAGCTGAAATTACTCCTTAAAAATCAGTGAAGTCAATAATAATTCTGATGTCTGCTGATTAGTTCAAACACCCACACATATACACACACATACACAAAACATCAACAACAAAACAAACACTGCATCTCAAAATCCATTATTATTAATAATCCATTTAATAATAATCCATTATCATTAAATCCATTAATAATAAAACATTATTATTAATATAATCCATTATTATTAAAACAATAATTTGTTTATTATAGATAATGTCCAATAATTATCATTGCCCACTTCTTAGCTGGGCCCAAATAATTTAATTGTGCCTTACTAGTCAGAATTTTATAATGTGGAAAAACTGACTGTGAGCTAAGTAATGAGAAGTGATGAGATACTTAGATATTTTGGACTTTCTGAATCTGTAACAAAGACACTAGTAGTCATTTTACTCTTTAATAAGTATTAATTTTATGAATTATTTGCTGAGTTCCCATTAATTTCTAGAAAGTGTCATGAGAGTGAGTTACAATCATGCATACCACACATGCAATAATAGATACTACATGGGAAAATATAGGACACCAAATCTTAATATAAATACTATTTATTCACTAAATCATAATTAATTTCAGAAGTATGTGTCAGTCAACTCTTAGACAACTGACACAAAATTTAAGAATAACATTTTTGAATTCATGTGTCATAAACCACTTTGCTAAACACCAATTTTTCTATTATTTCCTATTTGTTAATTTACCAATTTCATATACTTTTATAAATTCAATGTCATAATATGAATAAGTATAAGGAAATGAGGAAAAACAGAGTAGTTCACTTATTTTATCTACTTTAAGCTTCTGCCTTGACTAAAAAAATTGTTTTGGTGCATTTTAAATATTAAACAAACAGGCAGTATAAAACAACAAAAAAATGCTTCTAGCCTTAAAAAAGAAAATCCTACTCAAGACTGTCATTTATGTAGTCATGCATTAATTATTTTAACTTACCGATTCATGACACTTCTCCAATAAAACGTATTAATGACAAATCATAAGCACCAAAGTCAGCATTTTCAAATCAGCATTGACAGAAAAATGATAAATCCACATGTAAAACACTCTAGTAGAGGAAAAATCCATTTGTGAATCAGTCATAAAATTAAATAAGAAAATAATTGCAGTAGTGCTTTATTCATCCTGGAGTATATTATAGTAGGTCAAATTTGTTTTTATGAAAGTAATTTTCAAGGATAAATCACATAAATTACATTTGAAAATGAAACCTATTAAATAATAATAGCAACTATTAACATATTGCTTGCTTAAGACATTCTGGGCATGGTTTTAGTTGCTTTATAAATATTAACTCAATCCATACACCAACCCTATGTCATAGGGACTATTATCTCTATTTTAGAGTCAATGAAACTGAGGTGCAAGAGTATAATTTCCAATTGTCCAAAGAATACAAAGGGCAGTTTAGATTCAAATCTAAGTGGTTTACGTCAGAGGTTGTTAGAATGGTCATTTCCTGTGTCAGCTTGGCTAGGTTATAGAGTCCATTATTTGGTCAAGCAAGCACTGGCCTTATTGTTAATGAGGGTATTTTGTGGATTTAAATCATTATTCAGTTGATTTCGCCCATGAGTGATTACAACTACAATCCACAAAGGACATTTCCTTCAGTAATGAGAGAAATCTCCTCATCCAATTAGTTGGAGACCTTGAAGGAAGAACTGACCATTTCAGCAGTCAGAAAGATTTTCTAACTGTACATTAGCCAACCAGCTTTTCCTGGGAAATCATCATCTTCATCAGAATTCCCAATTTGTGACCTGCCCTGTGGAAACTGGATTTAGCAATCCCATGGTCATGTGAGACAACTCCTATAATAAATCTCTTTCTATATTTATACATACAATAAATATGCATATATATGTGTGTGTGTGTGTGTGTGTGTGTCTTGTTGGTTCTGTTTTCTTGAAAACTTAATACAGCTTTTTTTAAAAATTATGAATTCTGTTCTCCTGCTTTCCCTAAGATTAAAATATACTTTAATATCAAATAACACAGCTGGTCTTCCAGAATTATGACTTTGAGTTTGCTCAGAAGAACTTTCACTTAATGATGATACATAGCCTTTATAGAAGGAACGCTCCTGAGAGAACATTGGTCTCAAAATGTAAGGGAAGTTACCAAGGTTGTGTTCTCTCCTAACACATGAGATTGAATCACTGCAGTTGAAGCCAGCTTTAACTCAGAAATGTTGCCTTGAGTTCAGAAACCAAGAACAGCATTGGTCTGGTGATATGGTGCGCGGTCTGAAATTGTTATATATCCCAGAAAAGCCATGTTCCTCTAATCCTGATTCAGTATTGTAGGGTGGAAACTTTGATTACATTGTTTCCATGGAGAAGTGACATACCCATTTCAGGTATGGATACTTAGGGGAAGAACTGGGGGCTGGGTAGTTCGTATAACACATTCTATTTCTAAGGAAAGGGTTTCCAAAGGAATATCCTATGATAATTTTTTATTGGCCACTTCCTACTGGCTATTTGACTTAAGCCAAGCCTATATAGAGAGATGTATATATGTATTAGTACTTGTATAATAGAATAATTACAGATAATTTATTTGTGATGATTAAATTATACAATTCATATGCTACCTGTTACATTCTTTATTGCATAATAAAGTCTTGATACTTATTATTATTATTTAGATTATGGTTATTTTGCAACTTCTGAACTCAAAATCATTAATTTTTTTGGGGGGTGGGTGCATGGTTTGGGAACTGAACCCAGGTCTTGCATATGGAAGATGAATATTCTACCATTGAACCACCCATGCACCTAAAATCATTAATTTCACAAAGAAAATGATATAATGGAATTTGAAGTCCTAAATTTGGGTCTAAGTCACTACACACACTGATATTATAGCACTGGCAAAATATTTATTCTACTCAAGCCTCAATTTACTGACTTCTAAATTGAGAAAATAAAAGTTGCTTCATATCTCAGGAATACTGACATACATTTTAATCTAGAAAGAGATATAGAAGAGTTAAAGCATCAGCATTATCATTTTGTCACTGTTCTAGTTTGCTAGCTGCTGGAATACCGGAACACACCAGAGATGGATTGGCTTTTAATAAAAGGGGATTTGTTTCCTTAGTTCTTCAGAGGAAAGGCAGCTAACTTTCAATTGAGGTTCTTTCTTATGTGGGAAGGCACAGGGTGATCTCTGCTAGCCTTCTCTCCACGCCTCTGGGTTCCAACAACTTTTCCTGAGGTGATTTCTTTCTGCATCTCCAAAGGCGGTGGCTGAGCTGTGAGTGCTGAGATGAGGTATGCTGAGCTGCTTGGGCTGTGCTACTTTGAGCTCTCTCATTTAAGCACCAGCCAATTAAATCAAGCCTCATTCATTGCAACAGGCACGCCTCCTAGCCGACTGCAAATATAATGAGTAACAGATGAGGTTCACATGCCGTTGGCTCATGTCCACAGCAATAGAACTAAGCACCTTCCCCTAGTGAAGCTGACATCTGAATCTAACAACAACAGTCACCATTAATACTTTTCATGAGTTTTAGTAAATAACTAAAAGGCAAGCTGTTAGACTCTAATACAAAGAAGGCTATGCTCTTTTCTAGTTGTTTGGAACTTCTCGAATTACAAATGGATATTCTCAGTAATGTGAAAGAACAGAGTTGAATTATTATGACGACAGGAAGTACATTTCCTAATACTCTTGGAAACCAATTCTTTTTAAATGTGGAAGTAGAAATGTGACCAGATTCTCTGGATCATTGTTAACTATACCATTCAAAAATGTTTAATAATATGAGACCATATTATAGCATATTTTATTTCCAAAATGATTTTTCAACATTCTACCATCACAGGAATATGTAAAGTTCATTTTTAATTTGTAGCTTCATTTGTACTGAAATGACTATGGTTAGGGATAATTCATGCTCACACTGTGTCCTGGTTTTCAGAGCTTATGTCCTGAACCCAGGTGTGGACAGTAATACTTAATGATGCTTAAAACTTCAACATTGGTCAAGTTTAAGAAGTTGCTTAATCTCCATGGATAATCAAGGCAAAAAAATACCAGACTCAACTTAAGGGAAATGTTATCTAATATTTTTCATTGTTTCTGATTATTTAATTTGAATAAAAAATTCATATTGACTTGTACATAGATGTAAAGAAAACGATGAAGTTTACCCACACTGCCCATGACTGAAGAGCTCCTCAACACTTCAGTGAAATACTGATGTGAAAATTATATTGTAAGCACTACCAAATTTTTCCCATAACAAAAATGATAAAATCAGAATCTGAAAAAAGAAATAAGAAAAGGTTTAAAACATTTATTATAACTCAGTGACCATTTCTACCATCAATAAAATTATTAGAAGTCTTTTAGAATAATAACAAAAGGATAACCTGCCAATCATCCTTACTTAAAACATTGTCAGAATACAAACACAAACTTGGAAAAAATAAAATGACATCTTCATTAAACAGCAAACTGATTATTAGAATGATTGAATAATAGTATCCCTCTTTGGGAAGAGACTTTTGGAGAGCTGAGGCTGATTTATTTTTTCTTGAGGATTTGTAAATAACGTGACTCAGTAAATCATAGCACCGACACTGTATAGGTAGGTACACTGATGAATTCTGATCAATAATTATATATATATATTTGCTTTAAGTGAGGATGCACTGTTTTCTGTGGTTACGTCCTAGTAGTAATATTGAGCCTAATGAGCCATGGAACAAGGTGTAGCCAGGCTATGACTTGAAACAAGAGGTATGAAATAAGATAATATTAAGATAGATGAGAATGCGATGGTGTGTGTACCAGTGAGGGGCAAGTCAGGAGACAAAAATCACAATAGTGGTTTGAAAAAGAGATTTTTAATATAACTATTTAACAATAACTATGAATTAAAAGTATAGAAAGCTCTAAAGAAAAAAAGCAGATAGAGAGTTCAGCCACCACCACTAGGACAGAAGCAACATACCCAAGGAAGGAAAAAAATTTGGAAATTCCCCATCCCAACGAAGTCCGAGATTTAGACAGGGTGTGGGCTTTGGCCCATTTGATGAAAAAAGAACTTTGCTGAGGTGCCATAGTCTGGGGATGGTCAACTGGAAACTGTCCAGTGAGGCAATGGTAAGACTATGTGAAGATTCTCAGAATTGCTGGGGAAATTCCTATGAAACATCTGTCAATATGCCAGTAAGACCTGCTGAACAGTTGCTCACTGGGATATGCCTGAATCTCACAGGGAGGTGGTCTGTAAAGTGTGGCTGAAGTGCAGAAGGTGAAATGTTCAGCCCTCTTCCAGCAGTCATTCACCACAGGAGCAAGAAGGAAAAGCATTCTTTCTCCTGCAGCACCCTTCCAATGCCCTCCACTGACAAAATTAACATTGTGCCAGCAGGAAAAGGAAAGATATTTACAGAGTTATTCAAGAAGAAAATAATAACTGGCATAGTAGGTTTCTGGCAATTTCAAAAACTTTGTCCCTTGAGGGTAACGGAACACTCCTTCATAGCAGAAAAATATCATGATGAGTTAGAGTTGAAAATACAATGTGGTACACTACAATGTTAACAAAATTTTAATATCTAAACTCAAAACATAAGGCACAAGTAAGAGTCCTTTTAAAAAGGCACTATAAAGCATTATCACTGTTGGCAGGAAATCGCCACATACATGGTAGAAACTTCCAAGGACCCAGTGGAAATCTTAGGATGTGTAGCAGGCATTTCCACCCTGACAGGCCTTCAACTTCACCTCCAATGTTTGCTTATGTACCCACTAGTGAGGAGACCATTTATGACCCTGCTCAGCTTCTGAACTTTTCACCTATGGTATTTATGAAGTGATGAAGTTCATGAGTAGAAAGGTTGTTGGTTTCATTTCTATGTTCTTTGCTACTTTTTAGGTTATTGACCCCTCAGTTCTTAAATGTCTTGGCCCTCCTAAATTTCAGCTTTCTTTCCAGAACCATTGAAGGATTTGCTAAGATCCTCTGCCCTTAGAAACTAGTTATTGCTCAGCATTTCCATATCTTTATTCACATCTCATATAATGAAATACTTCAATGAAATAGCAGCATAGAATATTAGTGTTTTAATTTGCTAAAGCTGCTGAAATGCAGATAACACAAAAATGTGCTGGCTTTTAACAGTTGGGCTTTATTAGTTTATAATCTTATTAATGCATTATCAAGATGATGTGTGGAATTCTCTGTCAGATGGCCAGGTATGTGATGGAGTCTACTGGTCTCTCCCTTCTTTTCTGGGTATTGTTATGTCTAGCTTGTGGATTCAGTGGAGGCCTCTCTGTTTTTATTGCTTGCTCTCTTGGCTTCTGTGTCTTTCTCTCTGAGCTTCTGTGTCTTTTTCACTGAATTTCATCGTCTTATAAAGTGTGCCAGTAAGAGGATTAAGACCCACTTTGAATGATGTGGGTCACATCTCAACTTAAGGTAGGATCCTACTCATCAAAAGAACCTACTTAGAATGAATCCACACCCAGGAAATATATTAGATTTAAGAACAATATTTTCTGGCATACACAAAGGCTCCAAACCATCACACTTCATGCTCTGAATCCCCAAAATACATGCAAATATATTTCCATATGCAAAAAATATGCAATTCTATTGCAACATCCTAAAACCTAAGTCATTTCAGTAACAATTTTAAGTACAAAGTCTCAGAAAAATCAGTTTTAGATATGTTCTGTCCTGGGACACAATCCCCCTCCTACTGTGGATCTATGAAATTCAACACAAGTCATCTGCTCCCAATATACAAAGGAGGGACAGTCATACAGTAACATTCCTTACAACATAGGGAGTAACTGAAAGTAAGATATGGGTCATGGGTACCAAATAGTTCTAAAGCCCAGCAGAACATACCCCATTGCATTTCAAGGTCTGAGAATCATCTATAGAAGAATGCCTTGTCCTCTGGGCTTGGTAAAGCAGAAGTTCCACCCTTCCCAATTGCTTGAACAGTGGCTATGGATCTCCCCAAACCCTGGGAGGAAGACTCCAACATCTCCCAACATTGGGGTGATGGCTAGGCTCTTGGCTCTGCCTTCCTCAAGCATGGGGGTGGTACCCAGCTCAACTCCCTAAACAGTCAGGTGATGAACAGACTCCCTCCAATCTCCAGGGAATGTGCTCCTACCCTCTTTGAAGACTGCGGCAGCAGCATTCTTTCTGAACATTGGGATGGAAGTGCTGCCTTCTGTAAGTTCTTTAGCATACTCATCCTTTTTACATCCATGGCTGGGTCCACTCTCTGGGCCAAGTTGTCTTCACTCCAGTCCTATGTTTCCATCCATAGTTCTGCCTTTGAATTGATTTTTCCTTCAATATGTCCATTTTATGTCCCTTTTTGTTTTGGCTGGCAGTTGATTCCATTCATACAGATCTTGCAAATAAACTTACAGGTTTTGCATGCAGCACACTGGGGTACCAATCATCACACAATAGGACTTTCCACAGATGCTTTCTGGATAATGGCATTTCCAATCCTGACTCACGCTGAAATGGCTAACTTGTTCTATTTTCATTTAAATTCTCATATGGAGTGCTATTCTCTGGGGACTCATTTTCTGGAAGCTCAGAATTTTCCAAGCAATTAACTTCTTCTTTCTTTGTACCCAAGAGTTAGTTCTCAGCTTATCACTTTCCTCTTGCATTTTACTATAAACTGCAAGGAGAATCCAAGCTGCAGTTTTCACATTTAGTTTTGAAATCTACTAAGCTAAATACCCAAGCTCATCATTTTCCAATTCTGCTTTCCATCTGACATCAGGACACAATTTTGTCAATTTCTCTACCACTTTAAAACAAGAATCATCCTTTCTTCCATTTGGAAATGGTGCATTCATTTCTCTCTTAGAGAATTAATTAGAAGCACCTTTAGCATCTATATTCTTACCAATAGTCTCTTTGAAGCAATCTAGACCTTTTCTATCAAACATCTCACAATTTTTCCAGCATTTTCCCCTTACATTATAAAGCTGTTCCAGCAATTTTAATATTTGCAAAGCAGTACCCCACTATTCTGGTACTAAAATCTCTATCAGTTCGCTAAAGCTGCTGAAAAATAAGTGACATAAAATGGGTTGGCTTTTAACACAAAACCTCCAAACCATCACAATTAGTATCTTCCTCATATGAGTCATTTTTTTTTCTGATTTTGGCCCCTTAATTCCAGCTACCTCAGTATGCTTCTCAGACCATTAAAGAGATGATATCTGTATACTTTTATTATTTGTTTCCTAGTTGTTTCCACCAGGATCATTACTCTTTTGCATCCTAGTTGGAAACAGTTGTCCATGAAAATTCTTAAAATAAAATTACTCACCTGCATGTAACCTATTACTTGCAATAAAAATTCTTCATGAAAAGGGCAAAATGCAACCTCTATTTCTTCCTCTTATTTATCTTTGTTTATATTAAAGCAGGCTTATTCATCCTTGTGTTTTTATAATTTCTGTGAGGAAACATGTTGTGGACATTTCAACTCAATGTCTCCTATTCCAGATAAATACCATTTATCATTCTGTTAACATCTCTTGTGAAGATTCAATTTGTTCATATGCTCAGACAAAGTGTTAACCTATACTGAAATATTGCAGTAGAGACTTAAACTACTTCTTTAGTGATTTGATTTCCAAGAGATTTTAGTAAATCATGACATTTTAAGTCAGTTTACTCTATCATAAGATCAGAAAGGCACAAACCAAAGCAACTGTTTTCCTGAATGAGATACTGCTGACACCAAGGTTGCTCTTTCAGTTAAATGTGACATGTGGAATGTAATCATGCATCCATTAACAATGTATCCTTTATGCCAATGAAGGACACTCCTTTTACTAGTTGCTCTATAATTTCTAATAAAGAAGGGAAAGGATGTTTACTCTCATATTGTTTAATATTGAGCCAAGAATGTATATGAAACTATAGAATATTTCAAAGTAACACATAGCTAAAGCCTGATTAAGTTATATCTTTCAGGTGCTGAGGGCATGGGCAGAGTAGGCAGAAATTAAGATAGGTACTTACTGTAAATGTATGAATGCATGTTCAAATGGCATATCACACATGCAAGGGCCATTTCCATACTTAAGTAGCTTATCTATGCCTCACACTAACACCATGAACTGGTGATTTGTGGCTAAAGCTCTCAAGAGACTCCCCCTAAAACATATAGCAACATTTTCCTTTTATAGATGTTTTCAAGATTTTTCTCCTTGCAAGGAACTTTTGTTCATCCTAAGAATACGATGGTGAGTGTCAACAGTAGAGAAGATTGGTAGTTAAATTTTCACATAAATATACTATTTGAAATTTTAAGTAATATAAGAGAAATGAACAGTGAATTATAAGTATATATAAGAAGAATTATCTGATCTTGTCTGGAAGGTTTTCTTGAATGAGTGTTTTGAGTTATAATACGAGAAAATGCCATGTATATATGGCAAGATAGTTGTGATGATAAGAGCATGGTAGTCAGGAAGAAAAAGGGTAAATAGAATTGAAATATGAACAATGTGGTTGTAATACAGGCAGTTTGAACTGAAGCCTGATTCTTTTGACTACATGTCCAGTTATTATGCCTTCTACATGAGCTATGGTCAGTGAAAAATAACTGAAGAGTGCAGCCTTCAGGGCCATGCAACCTCATTACTGATAAATAGCTGCTTCATCTTTGTCAATTTTCTCAACTTCCTAAGACACTTTTTTTTCATAATGCAAAAACAGAGAAATACTGATTTCTAAATTTGAGTTGAGGATGGAATAAGATAACATGCAGAAAAAAAATGGTATGTAATTTCCAGTTCTCCAAACAGATGAAAAGCCCTCTTATAAACATGATATAAATTTATGGAGATGATAAGAATTATATAAACAAGAGTTGTATTTACAATATACAGTAATTTGGTATATTATAATTTTCATGGACTATTTTATAATGTTATTATTTTATTTTTAAAGTTTTTATAGCTTTAACTGCCATTAATCCTAGAATTTCTACATACTGTAAACACAAACTTTTCCACATGCATCATTTTATTTTTTCTTTTCAATTCTTACTTCCATCAACCCTAATTCAGGTTTAGATCTCTCACACCTTTGCTATTACCATAAGCTCTTAAAGCATATTTAATGTTTAATGGCTTACCATCCCAATGTCATATTTATTCAGTGTGGCAAAATTAATTTTCAAGAGAGAGTAGTTACTAGCCCATTCTTCAAAATGTGCACAATTACCAACTTTTCATTCTATTTCTAATTTCTCACTAACATGAACCTTCTTATCCAACAAACCTAGGAAGAGGTGTTTTCTCAAATTCCCAATTTGTTTTTCCACGTCAAGAATGATTCTATGTATCTTTGGATCAAAGCATTGCTGATCATTCCAGATTAAACACAAAGTTTGCCTTATCTTTAAAGCCCAAATTGCGAATCTCTTTTTTTCAATTCTTATAGTCCTTGTTGTATAAACATTAAGAAATGACTGAGCACTGTAGTTGCATCCTTGTTATCTCTTTTCTTATATTTTGTAGGCTTCAAATGGGCAGAGGTAATATGTGTATCTATGTATCTTATTGAACTATCATCTATCTACAACTGTTGCATCTACCTTTATCTACCTAATATGTATCTATTTATAATAGTATACATACATATATATGCATATATACACTTTTATAAACAGCATCTGTTATCTATGTTAATCAATCTTTGAGAGAAAAATTGTATATTACTGAGAAGCATGAACATTCATAAAAGAAAAAATAACTGTGATAATACAATTGACTCCACCCAGAATTTACTGAGAATCTATTATTTGCCAGTTACTCTTCTACATGTCGTTATATGTCAGTCCTTGCTGTTATGGAGAGCATATTCTATTAATGTCTAGAATAATCAAGAGATAGTCATTAAAAATAAATAGTTAATAGGGCAGGCCACAGTGGCTCAGAAGGTAGAGTTCTCGCCTGCCATGCTGGAGACCCGGGTTCGATTCCTGGTACCTGCCCAGGCAAAACAAAACAAAAACAAAAAATAAATAGTTAAATATTACTATATATTAGAAGAGATAATGATCCTATAGGATAAAAGAACCCTGTGGAGACCCAGGTCCCAAGACCTCCTTCCATATTGAGAATAAGATTGTACAGAGCTGCCTACATCATCAGGACAAAAATTCAAGTTCATCAGACCCTCTCAGTGGGGGAAGAAGGTATAGGTGGTATTATAAACAAAGCATTAAAACACCTCTCCCTTGATCACTGTTGATAACAAACCTCTAACCCCCAGTATCAGGAGACCCTGTTGAAGCTCTGTTCTCACATCCTTGTCCTAAACCCTTATAAGCCCTTGCACTTTCTTGTCCCATTTACAGAGCACTAACCATTTTCCCTGGCCAGCACCATTGTGGAAGATCCATAAGTCCTAATAAACTCATGCCTAACTCCATGCCTTACATATCTTTTGGGCTTTGGGCTGCCCTGACCCTAGCCTTCCAAGAACTGGGTTGGAACAAGTCCTCATAGAACTTAGGTTCTACTGGGAGATTTAGGGAGTAAACACCAAAAAAAACGAATAATGCTAGATAGTAAGAATTACTGTAGAGAAAAATAAAGCCCAAAGATTATACATAGTACTAGAATGATCACAATTATTTTTAACTTTTGTTTTGAAATATATCCAACTTATAGGACACTCATAAAAATAATACAAACTCATAAAGAAAATTCAAACATACCCTATGCCCCTCACTTCAGTTACCGAGATCCACCAAATTTAGCATTCTACCACTTTGACCATATAATTCTGTCTGTCTGTCTGTCTATTTATCAATCCATTTTCTAAACACTTGAGTGTAGATTATATACATCATGCTCTTCAAACACTTCATAACACCATGTACATTTCCAAAGAGCAAGATTATTCATTTAGATAACTACCTTAACACAGTTATCAAGTTCAAGAAATTTAACATTGATATAAAGCTTGCAGTCTATATTTAGATTTATTCATGTCTCAATAATTCCTTTTGAGTGTTTTCTCCTCCCTTGCTAGTACATCATTGGGAAACCAAATGGATTTAATTGTCTTTGTTTCATTAGTTACTCTTTTTTTAAAATTGTGGAACAAAGATATATAATATAAACTTCCCCATCTCAACCATCCCCAAGACAGCATTCAAACTTACAATATTGCAGTACTCTACCACCTTTATTACTAAATTTTTTCCAGCTCCTCAAACAGGTATCATCTACCCATTATGCATTAACTCCCCATACCCAAAACTTCTGACTCTATTTGCTTTCTTAGTCTTTGATGTTTTCTTTGTAGTTTCCATGGGGCTCAAATTCAACAACCTAAATCTATATTAATCCCATTTGCTTTGATATCAATTTAGCTTCAGTAGTATATGCAAGCTACGTTCCTATAACCCTCTTTCTCACCCACCTTTAATTAGTTCTTGTCAAAATTGCATGTTTATACATTAAGAGTCCAAAACCATTAATTTACCATTACAGTTTATGCATTTGCCTTTTAGGTCCTATAGGAAATAAACAGTGGATTTACAAACCAAAAATATAATAATACTGACATTTACATTTACCCATGTCATTACTCTCATTGGAGATCTTTATTTCCCCATATGGCTTTGATTTATTGTCTACTGTCCTTTATTTTCAACCTATAGAATTATCTTTAGCATCTTTTGTATGGCTGGTCTAGTGATGATGAAGTTACTCAGCATTTTTTATCTGTTAATGTCTCAATTCCTCCCTCATTTTGAAAGAGTTTTGCCAGATACAGGAATCTTTGTTGGTGATTTTTTTTGCTTTCAGCCCTTTATCTATGTCAACATACTTCTTTCTTGCCTCCATAGATTCCAAGGAGTGATAGTCACTTAATCTTAATGTGTCATCTTGGTATGTGGCATGTTGCTTCTTTCTTGCAGCTTTCAGAACTGTCTTTTTATCATGGCATTTGATAGCTTGAGTATAATATGTTATTGTGTTGATCCATTTGGTTTTATCTTCTTTGGGAATTAAGTGAGTGTCTTGGATGTGTAGCAAACCTAAACTTTAAACTCAAGTAGTCTGACTTAAATTATATGCCCTTATTAGCAGCATATCCTCATGGCATTTCCTGACTGTTAGTATTTGTTTTATCAATCACTTATTTATATTTATCTAGGTTGTTGTAAAATGTTAAAAGTATTGAGAATGGTCAACTTGATTGTGTATTTTTCTCTACATTTTGCCACATAAGCATTGGCAGAATATAGATGGAGAGTTGGATTTAACTCCCACTATCTTCTATGAATTTAACATAATAATGAAAAAGTACCCATGCTATTTTTAAGCCCTCCATGATTTTATTTGAATTCCTGTATTACATTCTTATCCTGAGTGAACCAGGCTTTACTCAACCATTTGCAGAAATGGTTGGACATGTACATTTTGCCACCAAAGTTCCTACATTGTAATAAACATTAAATGAACTTTGGAATCCATGTTTGTTTGTTTTTATGTATACAGTATTATTCTTTGATAAAAAACACTTATAATTATCCAGTAAAATTTCTTGAAAAAATAATGGCTTGATAATTCTGCCAAATTTCCTTCCAAAATAGGTATACCAACTTATAGTACCATAAGCAATGCATAAAACTGGCAATTTTCTACATTCTCTCCAGAGGTGCTAAGGACTTACCTAAAATATTGCTAATTTGGTAGATGAAAAATAACTCATTTAGTTCACATTTTCTCAAATATGCATGTATTTAAAAAATCAAATATCTCAGCATTTGTATCTCTTTTTTTAAATTTCCTATTCATATTGAGCTATCTAAGATTTTCTTATTCATTTAATCATCTTTTTGTATATTAGGAGTATCATTATAATTTTCCCTGTTATATTCATTGCAGTTTTTTTTTTTTCTTTTTCTTTGTCTTTTTGGTACTCAAAGAAATTTGAATTTGTTTTATGTCTTTTGGAATTAAAGAGCAGAGCCCCAGGCCAAATTCTATCACCAAGGCAATTGCAAAAGTTTTTCCTAGTAGGCCCTATAGAGGAAAATTGCTATTCCCATATGTGAATTGGTACACAGCTAGCATGTTACAATTTTCTGGATATAGTTGCAGTCAAGGATACAACCATTTCCCTCCTTCCTCTATTCAATGACCTCTTTATTGGGAAGACTTGGCTGAGACACTTTTCAGGTGCCTCCATTTAGACGTCTTTATTGGAAGGCTTTGAATGAAGCAGTTTTCTCCACTCTGACTCTGTAACTTTCCACCACAAGCCCTTTCCCTTCTTCTTCCTCTTGGGCCTTTTGAGTCTTTTGTTCAGGGTCCTCAGCAATAAGGCCATCCTCCACCCTATCTGTGCTGATTCACCTGAACCTCTCCAGGTGCTTGCTGTTCTGTGTGTGGTGGGGGAAGGGAATGGAATGTTATAGGGCTGTTACCTAGTTTTTCCTCTTGTCTACTCTATTACAGTAAGTAAATAAAGGTTTGATATTGCTTTCAGTTCGGCTTCTTGTTCTAATTCACTACCTCAACAACCTGGCAGTTTGGACAGAATATACAGGTATTTTATTGTTGTCTATGTAATGTATCCACTTGTAAAAGTTCCAATATATTTTTTGTTGTTGCTATTTGCAAGGATTGTTTCTTTTAACCTGCATTATCTTTCCTGTTCCTTCAGTGCCTTAGTGCTTAACACTGCTGAAAAAGAGTCCACCCTTCTTCAGGGAAGTTATTCTTCTGTCCACATGCACATACGGCCCCAATTTGAGGAGGAGATAGTATCATCCATGGAAATGTCTCTTTCCATATTTTTCTATATTGAATAATGCCAGACACTTAAAACAAGGTGAAGATTCCCTGTCACATCATAAACAACTTCATATTTTATAATAATGTAAAGTTTGTCTTAATAAACTTCCCATAACCCTGCCAAAACTATGTTCTCCACTTATCTTTCATTCACATCTTGATTTTTGTCCTCAAAAACTGACTGTACCCTGTTTACCCTCTTGCCCCTTGCATGATATTACCTAAATGCTTTCTTTTGTACTTTAACCGGTCCTTTTTTTTTTTCTGCCAGACTGTTATCTATATCTCTTTATTTATGGAAAATTTAACACCCCTGCCATTGATGTTAACATTCACTGATCCGTACTTGCATGTGTAGGACACAACATTTCATGCTTTGATTTTGGTCTGGATTCTATCCCTGAAACCCAGAAACTGCTATCAAATGTCATCGACACAGTAGCTGGAATTTTCAAAATAATTTATGCATAGATAGTTTTCAATAATCTTAACAGAAGCTACCAAAATAATAGCTGATAAAGTGATTTTTTTAAAAAGTTTAGAGATTCTAAAAATTCTGTGAAAGAATATTCAAAACTGGTGAAAATTATGAAAAAGGAGCAAACAGCCATTTAAAATATCTGTAATTGTCCTAAGAAGTGCTTCACTTGAATAAATTAATACACCTGTAGGTACATGGATTAGCTATTGATCTGGTTATTTTGCTGTTTCTTGCATTCCTATAAGAAAGGAATATTATGTCCCATTTTCAATCACTTGAATAGATAACAGTGCTTATTTATGACCCTGCACAGAAGTATGTTAACATTTCCACCATGAATCATAGATTATCTAAAGAAATGCGTAACAGCTAGACATGTTAGGTAATACTACACATGTTTCAAAAAATGCTTGGTAAAATTTCTATCTCCTACTTTCCACCATGGAGAAGGAAACATACCCTGCAGGTCTTCTCTATTTCTGGAGGCAGCGTATTCCACAATAAAGGGGATATTGTTACAACCTTTATACCAGGAACTGTGAAAAGGTGCCAGTTTTGACTAAGACCTAGAGAAAGTAAAAGCTCTACAGCAGTTGAAGGTTGTGTTAGAAGTAGATGCTTCTATGAAATTAGAATTTTCCATAGCGGAGATGGATACCATGGAGAGTTTATGGCAAGCAGCAATGGGAAAATTGCAATATAGGAACATAGGATTTCCTTTCAAAGCAGCACTTAGTGGGCTACTGGACCTAGGTAGAAGCGGAGCGAGTACCTGACCATGACATACTAAGTGATCACTCTCCCACAACAGCTTACTGTAATCCGGGTTCTAACAGACCCATTAAATCAAAGATTGAGTGAGAACATGAGCAATATATGGAAGGGTTCATTTAGGTTTGAGTGCAAGCATCATGAGAGGGCATAAACAAGCTTCAAGAACAAGAAACCCAAGCTGCTGTGACATCCACAACAATTGCACTAGTATCTCCTGCTCATCTCACACCAACAGTTACATGGAGTTTCCTTTATGATCTCATGACAAAAGAGAAAGAAAGCTGAGCTTAGTGCATGGATAGGTCAGCTTGGTATATAACTTGAAACTGACCGGTGATTGTACTATAGTATACTCAGGGGTAGCATTTAAAGACGATGGTGAGGGGGAAATCCTGCAAAAGGCAGGGCTTTACATAATTTGTCTGGTATCCACCTTTTGTGAAAGATGAAGTAGCCCAAGTTTAGCGTATATGTAGACTCACTGACAACTGAAAATGCTTGGTCAGGTGGTCAGAGGGCTGGAAAAAAAATTTAGGAAGGCTGGAAATGAAGAGGTGAAATATAAGTTTGTAGATAGACTCTTAGTGGCCACAAAACATAAACATCTTTTTATGGCACATTAATACTTATCAGAGTTCATCCACATTGAAAGGGGAACTAAATACATGGAATAACTCAGCCAGTTGATATCAGTTAGTCCCTGTCATCAACCATCCCAGGACAATCCCAATATGAGCATGCGTGGAGGTACCAAAGGGACAGAGATGTAGGTCCTACTTTGGCTCAATAGCCTGGGCTTTTTCTCAGTAAAGATGATCAAGTTACCTGCATTGTTAAATATCCAATGTGACTTACTCCTAATTCAAACGTTAATACTAAATTGCCACATTTGGTGTTAACTGAAAAAGTATAGCATCTGTGGCCTGAGAAGGGCATGGAACATAGCAGATTAAACCTCTCAAGGATGAATCTTGATCACTTCCCTAGGTAAAGCATCTTGATGACAGATGTGCTGCTAGCTGAGGGTGAGGAGACTATGGTGGAAAGGGAGATGTGTAGCTTCCAGAACAGTTGGAGGGAATGAAGCTGTAATTTATTTCTTTTATAACTTTTCCCCAGGGAAAGAGGCCCACTATAATTTTAAGTAGCTGTTCCAGCACTGATGTGAAGTACTTGGATCTAAGCAGTGAAAGGAGTGAACTCTTGTGTACACTTTTCTGTTCCAGTCAGATAGTACACACCCTTCCCCTTTAGGAATGAAAGATTTATCTCTCTGGCTGCTGAGCCGCCTAGCTGGTATTCCACTCCTTTCTCCAGGAAACCCATATTCAGTTACTAAATGGAACAAGATTTTAATGGCTTGCACTTCTTACCCAAACTTGCGGCAACTCTGAGAGACTCTCACAACTTCAGAGGTACCCACAGGGTTGGCTGAGGCACTGTGGTGACTGCATTGCTGCTCAATTTCTCCTTCTGTCCAATCTCATTTAGTTTCCCCCAATTGTGTTGATCCAGAGAATACACGCTAATCAACTTCCTGCATATATGTCCATCTCAGCATCTGCTTCCGGTGGAACCTTTATGACACTTTCCGGAATTAACACCTTGTTGTTGAACAGCTATCACATAGAGCATCGAAAGAGATGATTATTGTTCTGTAGCATTTGTTTAAAGTCCATTCATACAACACAGATTGATGATGACTTCAGAGATTTACCTGTATCTATTTCAAATAAAGAAGCAAAGGGTCAGAGTCTGCAGGCTAGACCAGGCCCTCTTTGATAACTTATGAGAGAAGTATAACAAATGGTACTTCCATGACTAATTAGTTATAACCACTTCACTAGAGAAATCCTATAACTCTCCCTGCTAATATTATATTATTTTCTTGCTTCATCTAGCATTTGCATATTTAGATACTAGACAATGCTCTACTGAAGGCTGTTGAGTTATTTCATTTTGAGCAATTAACATTCTTGTCTACTATTATTACTCACCAATTTTGCTGCTTTGGCAATTGTATGATAGTTTAAAATTATTTCAGTAAGCAAATCCTTTCCCTAATTATTTAGTAATCTACAGAGAAAAGCAATCATAAATTACTTTAATAAAGCTTAAATTAAACTCCAGTGGATAATTATATTTTGATCAGATTATAAAATGCTATTTTCAACAATGAAATGGTTTTTGGTCCTAAAATATTTATTATGAATACTTGCACTTATGCCAGGTATTTTCAATCTAGCTTGATGTGTTTGAAATATTTAAAATTTACTTTGGAAAAAAAAAACTGTTGCCTCAGAATTTAGTCAATTTAAACTGTTATTTTGTGTTAATATTAAGTTTAAATTACTGTCCATTTTAAAACAAAATGTACAAATATACATGCAAAGGAACTATTTTTTAGGTATTGGAATTTGTAGATCATATTATACATGTAGGTGATACTCAGAGATATCAAGAGGACATTGAAAAAAGTTGTTTGGTTTATCCTTAATCAATTGAAATTATTTGAAAGATCCATAAGCTTTCTGTGTAAGTAGTTTAATTACCAGTTTCAAAATGATAGTGAAAATAATGCTTGAACACATAAACTTTTCCTTTTTTTCCACTATAACTATATACTATATGCAAGTCTCATATGTTTATATGACGAAAACAAAGGGGAGAAAAGCAAACTGATTAAACTTCCAATGTATACTACATAGCCCTTAAGGAGAGTCCACATCTGAGGCAATTTATACCTCCATAGAGCTTATTAATAGTTTATCTTCTTACAGAATAAACAACTCTGTCTGACCAAGTATTTGTAGAGTAATGCAAGTATCAAAGAAAGTAATGTTAAATATCATAAAATAGAAAAATAGATATTTTGTCTCATTTTTCTGATTATATGCTAGTGTTCAATATAAATTATTTTATATCTCTTCTACTAAACGAATGATTTAAATACTCTAAATTCTCCTTAGTCACAAAGGAGGAAACTGAAGTTTAAAGGAATTATAAGGTACCTTGCCAAGGTTTCTCTCTGATTAAGTAGTTACATAGAAAACTGAATTCAATTACACTGGATTCAAGTACATGCATTTATCTTGCACTGCGCAATAAGTATAAAATAATCATGTGTATAATAAATTGTTGAGTGGTAGAAGGAACAAAAGTCTGGAAAGGGAGAAAAAAGGAAAAGAAAGGATGAGGGAAGGAAAGAGAGAGCCAGGAGGAGAAATATATAGAATTGCAAAACACAAATTTTTCTGCAAATAAATATGATTTTATATACTTACAGTTGTCTAGTCATGACATGCTTGCACCCACAATTTAGACTTTTTTCATAATCTGAGTGCTTTAAAATATGGGTGGAAAGGTGTGGACTAGTATTTAAGTTGTTATTTTAGTCATCTGCCTTTTATTATGAACTTAAGAAGTTTGTAAGTTCTATGGGACTTCCACTGTTTTAGCCATTATGTTGAGTATGGCCTTCAGATTTTATTTTATATATATATTTTATTTAGATATTTATTTAAAAATTAGTTTCTCAGGGATGAGGAATCATAAAATCAATAAGTTATTTGCTGCAGTATCCTCTTTTCTTTCTATCAGAATAATCTATAAAATTATTTGAACTATTATGGTCCTTAGGAAACTCGCATTTGTGTTACAACATATTAAATATTTGAAGCCTTCTATCATGTTTCATGAGTTTTTTGGTAAATCCTTTTCAACAATTTCATTCACAAAGGTTTTTCAAGTTTTCAATAAATATATGTTTATATTAGGCAATGAAACTTTTTTAAAAATAAGAGTTGAAAAATAAATCTTGTCGTTTCTCTTCATTTTGCAGATATCTTTAAAACTGAAAAACTCCCCAAGGCCATAAAGCTGATATGCAACCCAATATCATGTCCAATAGCCATACTGTCTCACGGGTGACCTGCCATCCAAAATGAAGATCTGACTGAAGACCACTGACGCCTTTCAAAAACTAGTGCTCAACATTTTTAAGCAAATTAATGGAATCTAAACAAGATAGACATGCATTTATTACAGACTAATTCCTTGACTTTGGGCAAGGCAAGTGCACTCTTGCAGACTCATAGTTATTGTCCTAGTTTGCTAGCTGCCAAATGCAATATATCAGAAATGGAATGGCTTTTAAAAAGGGGGAGTTTAATAAGTTGCTAGTTATCAATTTTATGGCTGAGAAAAATGTCCCAATTAAAGCAAGTTTATAAAAATGCCCAAGCTTAGGCACCTGGGTAAAGATCCCTTGCTCCCAGAAGACCAATGGCATTCAGTGTTTTTCTCTCAGCTGGGAAGGCACCTGGAGAACACGGTGACAGTCTGCTAGCTTTCTCGCTCAGCTTCTTGTTTCATGAAGCTACCCAGAGGCTTTCTCCTCCATCATCTCTAAAGGTTGCTGGTTGTGGACTCTGCTTCTTGTGGCTTTATTGTTCCACAGTGTTCTAAAGCTTTCTCCAAAATACTTCTTCTTTTATAGGATTCCAGTAAACTAATCAAGACCCACATAGAATGTGTGGAGACATATCTCTATTTAATTAAGTTCAATACTCACAATTGATCGAGTCACATCTCCATGGAGATAACCTAATCAAATTTCCGACCTATAGTACTGAATAGGGATTAGAAGAAACAGTTACTCCCACAATATTGATTAGGCTTAAAACATGGCTTTTCTAGGGTATATAAATCCTTTCAAACCAGCACAGTCATCTGTAAAATAACCAAAATGTTCATTTAGACAACTGGGAGAGGAAAAGGTTTACTTAGCCTGGCAGGCAGCAGGATTTTAACAGTCATTATTATCTGTCATTATTATTATTGTCAAACCAGCCATAAATAGTAATACAGAAATGATGCCTTATAATTACTTGCAAAACTGCATCATTTAATAAAGTAATGCCAACAAATGATCTACACTTATCATTAGGTGATTAGAAAGTTTGGAAATGATTATGTTCAATATGCAATGGTATGACATTCTAAACTTTCTGAAAAAATTCAAAATTAAGATATAAAGAGGAAAATTATATCATAGGCTTGTCATATATACTTGGGAGAAATCTCAGAGTAAATTGTACCTTTGTTCATTCTTGAAAATCTAAGACTTCTCCAAATTAACAATTTTAATTTCTGCTTGTTTTCTTAAGTACAATTAAACTCAGAACTAAAGAAAAATAAACACACTCAGAACTAGTGGTATTATACCTTTGGGAACAGCAGCTGCCTTTGGCTTTTTGAGAAGAGTGAAGAAAGGTAATAAAAAGAATTTTAAAATACTAAATGATGAGAGAAATAATAAACATACCTCAAATGAATTTTCCACGTCACATTTTTTCTTGTTGAAATAAAATATCTATTCAATTTTGTAAATATATTTCTGTGAATAAAACATCTCAGATGTGCCAAGACTGGCTAGTAAAGCATTAAAGGTTATTAAAACCACTGACTCACAAACACACAACATATGTTCTGTGATATCTCTTAGGAGAATGTTTCAAAGTGTTCTTTTTTTATTTGTATAAAATCTCTATTTGGAAAAAAATAGTGCCATTCTGCATATGTTTGGCTTTAGTTTATGATTAGAAAATGAATATTCTGACTTGGAATAAAATCAATAAGTACAAAGTATTTTTTTCCTGTCATAGCACTAGTTCTCTTTTCACCTCTTTAGAGTGTGGAATGACCTGAGTGATAATAAAACATTTTTCATCTTGAAAAAATTAAATGTTCTTCAGATAACATTGTGGCAGGCAATGACAAGGTGTAAAATACAATGAAAATTCAATTAAGATTAGAGATTTGAATGTACAATAAGTTGCTTGATTCAATGACACCAAAACTCACTTGTTATAATCTACCATTTTACACACTTTAATTTTGTCACAGAAGAGCTGCATGTTATTCTTCTAATTAGAATATTTAGTTACCACTTGATTAATTGGAAATATTTTAGATGTTATGGTATTTATGCATTCATGCTTATACATGTAATAGAGCCTAAGATTTCAATTCAGATATATTGTACCTGGATCCTGGCAATGAGTTTTCAAGTTGGGATACTGTGTACACTTTGGAGTTACATGTATTTTATCACACATGTTCACAAATAATAATCAATGCATTCCACAAGGGTACTATCTTTGGTAAGAATTATAGAGAGTCCATATCTACATACATGAGTAATGTTAATGTAGTGTAGTTTAACAAGCTTCTTAAAACAAGTGTTGACACTTTAATATTTAGGTGGAGGGGCTGGAAGAGATTTTTTTAAGTTAGGAAAATTTGTAAGTTGATCCAGTAGAGCTTTCTAATTTAAACTGATCGGTATCTTTATAATTTTGGAGCCAATACTAGGATATGGAACAAATGTTTTGCAATTATATTTAAGAAAACCTCCGACCTGATATCATAAATGTATTTTGAAAAGGATGTTTAATTGCATTAAGACATTACATTTAATTAAAACATTTTGAAATATAATGGATGTATATGTACATCTTTATAGTTTATAAAAGGAATATAGAATAAGCTTTGACTTATGAGATCAGAAACAATGAAGTGTATTATTCAATTATATAGAAAAAAGTATTCTCATTTTAATGTGGTTTGTATAGAAAGAGGATCTGGTAGGATCAAGGGAAATCACATCAGATCCAATATTTGGAAAGGCTCTCATACCTATTATGCATATAGGCTTACTTTGGTTAGGAAGAAAATGCACTAATATTGCAGCACTGGATAGTTATCCATTTAGTAAAATTTAGAGTAAGAAAATTAAAATTTAATAAACTGTATTTGATTCTTATTTTAGTTAAACACACAAGGGAAAAAGACTTAACTTATTAACATATATAACTTATTAAATCAAACCCAAGGAGTTCGATTTAATCAAATTCATGTTTTGAAAGACTCATTTATGATTAAAAAGTGGGGAAATGAGCAAAAGACCATGGATATTTCATAGCTGTCTACCCAGAATGGTCAGGGTCATCTTTCACTAATCTTTGACTACTTAGGAAATTATCTTTTAGTTCCCATTTGTTCTGTTCAATATCTTGAGTATATAAAGACAGAAATAAATGAAAAATATATATTATTAACTCCTGTAATTCTGCACAGAGCAGTATAAATGATTTGCATATTGCTTAAATACTTGCCAAAGGTAGATTTCTAAGTCCTCAGTATTTTTTTATTTAAACTCTAAATTTTCCTTGTTTTTTGCTCTACTTACACAGTTATCATTGATGGAGATCTATTGAGCAATATTTGAAATTATTCATTTGAATTTCTCAATTTAAATAATTCTTCATTATTAAACTTTATTCCTATAATTATGGACAACACTTGAAGCCATTTCAAAAGGAAAATATACATTTTAAATGCCTCATTTAAATGCCAATTATATTTTGATTGTCTCATGAGTGTATATCTCTATCATCAATACATTTGTATAAATCATTAATAACTTAGCTGAAGGATATATTGGCTACTTTATTTGTTACACAATAGAATAAGTGTTGTTTTTCATTTTGATGTCATGATTTCATTGTATAGACTCATCCCTTTCAACTGGAGAACTGGAGAAGTGATCAAAATGATTAATCCAAAAATCACATTTTCCTCATTTAACAGTATACATCTAAGTTCATTTCTATACTTTAGAGGGTTTCTCTTACCTCAACATCTAAATATTGCCTCAATTATTCACCATATATTTCATGTTTATTCATATGAATCATCTTCTTTAAATACTTAAAATAACCATGAGAAAAGCAATTACTATAATACTAACTTTTACAGAATGACTGTTGAGAATTCTTCTTAAAATCAGTTTTATACTTAAATCTCAGTAAATAAAATATATTAAAAATTTCATTTTATCTAATGTGTTAATGGTTGTTGTTTTAATAAGTCATTGGAGAAATAGATCTTAAACTATGGATGATAGTACATTAGAGATCCTCCAGCCATGTTGTAGTTTGCTAGCTGCCAGAATGCAATACCAGAAACAGAATGGCTTTTAAAAGGGGAATTTAATAAGTTTCTAGTTTACAGTTCTAAGGCCGAGAAAATGTCCCAATTACAACAAGTCTATCGAAATGTCCAATCAAAGGCTTTCAGGGAAAGATACCTTGGTTCAAGAAGGCCTATGAAGTTCAGGGTTTCTCTCTCAAGTGAGAAGGCACATGGCAAACACAGTCACAGTTTCTCTTTCAACTGGACGGGCACACGGTGAGCAAGGTGTCATCTACTAGCTTTCTCTCCTTCCTGTTTCATGAAGTTCCCCAGGAGGCATTTTCCTTCTTCATCTCCAAAAGCCCCTGACTTGTGGGCTCTCTGCTTCTCGTGGCTATGCCATTCTTCTCTGCTGTCTCTGAATATCTCTCATTCTCCAAAATGTTTCCTCTTTTATAAGACTTCATAAACTAATCAAGACCCACCCAAATGGGTGGAGACACACCTCCAGCTAATCCAGTTTAACAACCACTCTTGATTAAATCACATCTCCAGGGAGATAATCTGATTACAGTTTCAAACATACAATGCTGAATAGGGATTAGAAGAAACAGCTGCTTTTACAAAATGGGATTAGGATTAAAACATAACTTTTCTAGGGTACATGCATCATTTTAAACCAGCACACATGACAACTCAAAAACAGTATAATCCAGAGTTAAGTAAAAGCAAAAACAAAAAAAAGGGGGGCTGTGGGGGTTAATGTAATAGATTTAAATTAACACCTGAAAGGCTATATAGTTTTTTTTTAACATGGACAGGCACCGGGAATCAAACCCGGGTCCTCTGGCATCGCAGGCAAGCATTCCTGCCTGCTGAGCCACCATGGCCCCCCTGGCTATATAGGTTTTAAAAATTATTTTTAAAATTTGGATTCATCTTGGGACAATTGGTATCATCTATTTATCTACTTATTATTCTAAATAAATTTACATTAAATTATATATTCTGCATTCTTGAATCAATATTAATACTGCCTTAAAGTTTATATAGTATTTGTATTAGTCAGGATTCTTTAGAGCAACAGAACCAATAAGAGATATCTGTAAATATGAGATTTATAAAAGTGTTTCATGTAACTGTGGGAATGGCAGAGTCCAAAATCTGAAGGGCAGGCTATGAAGCTGGCAGCTCCAATGAAGGGTCTGGATGATTTCTACAGGACAATTTCATTGGCTGAAGAACAAGCAGTGAAAAAGTCTCTCTTTTTCTTTACATCTTCAACTGATTGGATTATTCTCCATCATTTCCTAATCAAAGACCCCACTGATTTTATTCCCTGCTAATAAAACATTATAGCATTAGAATATTCTGGGCAAAGTGTTTCACTTGTTCAAATCTTCTGGTAATTGTCTCTGGAACTCAAAACCCTAACAGTCAGGAAACTATACAAGACTGTGTCCAAAATAAAAGAAAACAAAATAAAACTTCTTGTATCCTAGGATGTATTGGTTATAAACAATGGGGTAGAGAAAATGAAAGCTACAGTAGATTCATGTAATGCACACTGTTTTGAGATAACTAAACAGCTTAGATCAAACCCACTGACAATCAGCGACTAGTAAAGCTGTATAATCCCTCATAAAAACCTGTTGTTTAGTCCTTTATTTTTATAATTTTTCCAAGCACCAAAACATAAGACATAGCACTACAATATGGGAGAACATGGAGAAATTAGATACTTACCATCTATATGGTAAGGAAATACGACAAACACTCTCTGATGATTAATTTAATATGCCAATATGGTTAGGGTTTTGTGTCTGGTCAAGCAAACATTTGGCAGAATGTTACTGAGGGGATATTTTGTTGACAGATTTAAATCATTAGTTGATGGCTTCTATGACATGTGATTGTATCTAAAATCAAGAAAGGGGATTGCTTTCAGCGATGAGAGGAGTCTCCTCATCCAAACAATTAGAGGCCTTCAAATTAAGGCTGAGGACTTCAGCAGACAGAAAATGTTTCTATTTCTACTTCAATGAGCCTGCTTCTCCAATATGAGATGTATATTATATCAGTGAATTTTTTTCCTGGAAGAATCCTTACTAATACAGATTTTGGTACCACAAGTGGGTCTTGAAGGCAGAATCTTAAGGATGAGATTTCTGAGTTAGTTCTAGGGTTTTTCAACTGGTTCTCTAATCTGATTAAAAGGCCCTAATGACTCTATTTCAAATGATAAAGAAGGTACTGATAATCCATACCATGAGTTGGCAATAGAGATACACAAAATATCAGCATTGGATACTGCTACTCAAATGTATTTGAGAAGTTAGCAGAGTTTTGTGAATTTAAAAAGTGCAGTGTTGTTGGCGGATTGCTCTTATTATACCATATAAAGTTGTTAAAGGAAAGAATGAGCTCAGAGTTTCATATTCCCTGCTCAAGTGCCATAGGTAGGATATGAAAATATCTGTGCACCCTGAAAGAAATTTATATCTTGCAGTGGCAGATTTGAAATTTCTGAAAACCAGACACAGGGACTCATTGTGCAAGTGACAGAATTGTAATGCAAACTGAGTTTTGAAACTTGCAGGATGTTTGTTGTTAAAATGAGGACATTGATCTGAAAGAAATGGGACCCTGAATATTGCAATGTGGACATATGAGCTAATTAGTATGTGGTGACATTGACCCAAACATTCTTTTAAGCTTTGTCTGTTGGATAAATCAGTAATGACCTGCCTAGAGGAATCAGTAATATCATCTCTGGTCTGCCCTGAGGAATCAGCAATCTTACCTCGACTTATAAAAGTTAAACTTACTGTGCCTCATAAACTTGCAATTGCCTGCCCTGAGGAAACAGCTCTCACACCTTCATTTAAAGAGATAAACCCTCTTTTACCAAATAAAACTGTATTGGAATTCCCTGAGCCAGTTAATTTATAAAATACTCCTAATTCCTTTCATGGCCCACCCTTTGCAGATTCCAGACCTATAACTAGACTAGAGTCCCAAAAGACCCCACAAGGTAAGGTACAAAGTGTGTCCCATGAGAAGATGCACTACATTCCAAAAGAATTGCATGATTGTTCTAATTTATATATACTCTGAAATCAAGGAAATATTTGTGGGAATGGATGTTAATGATGTGGAATAATGGAGGAAGGAGCATAAGATTGCATAGGCTGAATTTACTTATACGAGCCTACCAAACAGAGATAATAGCTTGAGGGGTATAGAAAGAGCTTTTACAGTATATTCAGAATGGTTGACCAAACTATGGACCACAAGTTGGCCTACACTAAATGATATTGAAATGCTAGAACTGTCCTAGTATACTGTGGCTGAGCAAAGGCTTAAAGAAATTGAAATGTTAGAATGAAGGTAAGAACTGCTTAACCACCTCAGGAATTTTCAGAGGACACATCTTTCATCAGGTCTGTGAGAACTAAATTTGGAGACTGATTTCGTTATCGTCTAAGAGCTCTGTGGTTGCTCTTCTCTGTAGTGAGATATTGCTGTGGGAACTGCTGTCACTGAACTTGGATCCTAAATACAATAGACATGATTTTATCCCAGGTTGGCAGGAGCCAAGTGGTAAAAAGAGATGAATATAACCACTGAGATGGACAGCAGAATCAATGTAGATTTCAGAATAGTCTGATTCACAAAGATGTCTAGTGTTATCTAGTGTTTCATGGGGTACCTAGAAATGAGATAGATGGCAGTCTACTAAAGTCTCCCTTGGTCTATGTTAAGCAGAAGTGTTCTAGGTCATGTGAATAAAAGTTGAACTTGAAACATAAGAGCAGAGTTATGGCGCATTAGATAATCCCCAGATTTGAGACAGTTCACACAGAATACCTTGAATGAAGAGAAGAACAGCTCTCCTTGGGGAGAGACCCTGCTATAGTGCCCAAAATTTGTACTGTTACTCTTCCTTCCAGTCTCCCCCCAGAGAACTATAGCATTTTAGCAGGGTGATTGTGGACTGGGGAAAAAGTAAATGATAGGATATTTTAGAGATTGCTGGACCCTGACTCTGAAATGACATTTCAGTGCCCAATATATGACTGTGGTCCACAAGTCAGTACAGGAGCTTATGAAGGTTAGATGATCAATGGAGTCTTATCTTAGGTTCATCTCACAGTGGGTTCAGTGGGCCCCTGCTGAAGCCTACAGAGCTGCCACTCTCTAGTAAAATAGTAAACCAAAAGTGATAATGCATTTCTGGAGAGATTGCAAAGGTTAGTGCCACCATCAAGAACTTGAAGTAATGGGGTGGTTAGTCCCAACTCATCCCTGTTTAACTCTCCTATTTAGCCTATGCAGAGGATGACAGTGGATTATCATAAATGTGGTGACTCTAACTGATGCTTATGTGATTGTCATATCATTACTTGGGTATATGTGGTATGCGGCTATTGAGTGAGCAAATGTTTTATCCTCAATACCTATTAGTAAAGATCCCCATGAACAGTTCACTTACCACTGGAAAAGTCAGCAGTATACCTTCATTGACTTATCTGAGGAGTATATTAACTCTCTAGCCCTATGTCATAATCTAGTCCACAGAGTCTTTGAACACCTTTCCCTTCCACAAGACATCATACTGGTCCATTATACTGATATGACATTATGCTGATTAAACATAGTGAGCAAGAAGTAGCAACTACTCTAGACTGATTAGCAAGACTTGTCAAAGTGTAGAAGTTAAATTCAATGAAACTTCTGGTTCTTCCACATCAGTGAAATCTGTAGACTTTCAATGGTGTGGGGCATGTCAAAATATCCTTTCTAAGGGTGCATAGACGGTTCAGTGGTAGAATGCTCACCTTCCATGCAGGACACCTGGGTTTCCCAGGACCAAGCACCACCTTCCCCAAAAAAAATCCTTTCTAAGATTAACCTTTTACCTATGGTCCCTCCATATGCAAAATAGGCATAACAACTAATTGGCTTCTTTGGGTTTTGGACACTAAGTATTCCTCATTTGTGTGTGCTATCCCTCCCATTTACTCAGTGGTAAACAGAATGAACAGAGGCTCTGCAACAGGTCCAGGCTGCTGTGTAAGCTGCTCTGCCATCTGGGCCAAATAATCCAGCATGTACAATGAGATAGGAAGTGTCATGTCAGTGGAAAATAGAGATGCTATTTGGGGCTTTTAGCAGACGCCTATAAAAGAACAGCCACACAGACCTTTAGGATTCCAGAGCAAACTTAAGCCAGCTTCTGCAGATAACAACTCTTCTTTTTAGAAAATGCTTTTGGCTTGAGACAGGACTTTGTAGAGACTGAATACTTAAGCATGACTCAGCAACTTACTGTGAGGACTTTGTTGCCAATCATGAACTGGGTATTGCATCACCCCACCACACCATAAAATTCATCATGCATGGCATCAGTTCATCATAACACGGAAGAGCTGTATTCAAGACTGGGTTCCTGCAGGCTCTGAAGGCCCCAGTAAGTCATACAAGGAAGTTATCCAAATGCCCGTAGTCACCATTTCTGCCACATTGTCTTCCCTTTCTCAACCTAGAGCTATGGTCTCTTCAGGCATTCCCAATAACCAGTTGATTGCGGAGGAGAAAAGTATGGTCTGCTTTACAGACAGTTCTGCATGATATGCAGGTTCCACAAAAGTGGAACAAATGTAGCACATAGCCTCTTTCTGAAACACCCTGAGTGGTGAAGGGAAATCTCAGTGTGTGGAACTTTGAGCAGTGCACCTAATTGTGCATTATGCTTGGAAAGAGAAATGGCTGGATGTGCATTCATATATTGCTTCACAGGCTGTGTTCAATGGTTTGGCTTGGTGGTCAGGTACCTGGAAGGAATGCAATTTGAAAACTGGTGATAAAGAGGTCTAAAGAAGAGATATTTGGTTAGACCTTTTGAAATGGGCAAAAAGCATGAAGATGTTTTTGTCCCATGTGAATGCTCTCTAGAGGGTGACTTCGGCAGAGGAGAATTGTAATAAAGAAGTAGATAGAATGACCCATCCTCTAGATAACAGTCAGCTTCTTTCCCCAGCTTCTCCTGTCATTGCCCAATGGGCTCATGAACAAAGTGCCCATGGTAATAGGCATGTAGCTTATGCATGAGTTCAGCAACATGGAATTCACTCACTAAGGTTGACCTAACGATAGACAATGCTCAGTACCCATTCTGCCAGTAGCAGAGAACAGCACACATTCCTCAATTTGGCACCATTTTCTGAAGTGATATGTCTGTACCTGGTGGTAGGTTGATTACTTTGGACCACTTTTATCAAAGGAGGGACAGTGTTTTGTTTTCACAATAGCAAACACTCTAAGTAGAGAGTTGTCATCCCTATATGCAGTGCGTCTGTCAAAACTACCATCTTTGGACTTATTCAGTGCTTTATCTAGTCATGGTATTCCACAAAGCATTGCTTCTGGTCAAGACAGTGAAAAAAGTGAAACAGTGGGTCTATGTTTATACAACATACTGATCTTACCACATTCTATATCATCATAAGCAGGTAGATTGATAAGACAGTGCATTGGTCTATTGAAGACTCAATTACAGTGTAAAAATGTGTGGCAATACCTTGCAGGATAGGAACAAAGTTTTTCAGGAGACTGTATGTATTCTAAATCAGCGTCTAAGCTACTGTGCTGTTTCTTCCATAGACAGGATTCATGGGTCTAGGACACAGGGTGGAAATGGAAGTGGCACCATTCACTATCACCTCTAGTGAGACACTAGAAAAAATTTTCCACTTGTCCTCATGCTCTGCTGATCTAGAGGCCTTAGTTATGAAATTAGGAGTGCTTTCACCAGGAGACCGAACTATGATACCACTTAACTGGAAGTTAAAATTGTTACCTTACCGCTTTGGACTCCTCATACTTATGTATCAACAAGCAAGGAAGAAAATTACTACTGGCTCAGTGACTGGTTCTGATTATCAAAGAGAAATAAGATTTTTTCTACACAGTGATGGTAAAAACGATTTTATCTGGAATACAGTAGTTCCCTTATGGTGCTTGTATGAGCATGCTCTGTGATTAAGTCAATGGAAAGCTACAAAGTCATGCAATTGAGGCATGACTACTAATGGTCCAGACCCTTCAGGAATTGAGGTTTGATTTACCCCAATAGGCAAAGAATCATGAACAGCTGAAATGTTTGCCAATAGTAAAGGGAATATGGAATAGGTTGTGGAAGAAAGTAGTATCAAATATGAACTATAAACATATGACTAGCAGGAGAAACAAGGTCTGCAAAAGTACTAGTATTTCTTCCTTCTTTTGTTTTAAGTTTGCATATACACCTAAGGTAAATATATTTGTTTTCTTCACTCTCTTATCCCCTTAACTTATAACTTATATTTGTTTTAATGTTATGCCATATTACTTAAATTATATGATATGAAAAATAAGAGTGAATTCACCCACGGACTTGCATCCTTTTCTGGGGAAAGATTTGGTGAATTTCCCAATATAAACAGGATAGCTGAATTAATGTTAGGTGAAAATATGACTGTTATTGTCTTTATTTATAGTAAATTTGGTTTAAGGAGATGTGTATCAGTCCCAAGTTGGCATAGCATGGACTGTGATGGTTAATTTCATATGTCAACTTGGTTAGGTTACGATGTCTGATTGTTTGATCCAGCAAGCACTGGCTTGATTAAACCAGGAGATGTTTTGTAGATAGATTTAAATCACTCAGTTGATGGTCTCTATGACAGGTAATTACATCTATTATCAATAAAGATTGCCTTCAGCAGTGAGAGGAGTCCAATCAGTCAGAGGCCTTAAAGTGAGGGTGGAGGATTCAGCAGTCAAAAAACTGTTTATCTCTTCTCAGCCAGCCTGCTTCTCTGAGGAATTGGTTGTTACCTTCTTTGGAGTTTCTAACTTCTGGCCTACACTGTGGAATTTGTGTTGGTCAATTCCCATAGTTACATGAGTCAATTCTTATAATAAATCTCTCTCTCTAAATTTATATATATATATATATGTTTAAGAGTGTGGGTGGAAGTGTGTGCCCTAGTAGACATCAAACATTTGTCTAGGATCATTAGTCTTGTTTTGAAGGCTGGGATCTGTACTGTTTATTGAACTCAGCTCTGTTAACATTGTATTATACAAATTTATACATATAATAATTTGCATTTTTCTCCACTCTCTTTTTCATAATTCTGCATTATTTGTGGCAATGTCACAGAATTTTCTTATCAAATCAGACACAGGGCAATGGTAGCTCCATGGTAGTGTTCTTGCTTGCCATGCTGGAGACCAGGGTTCGATTCCTGGAGTCTGCCTGTGCAAAAAAAAAAAAGCAGACACCCAGGAGCATACAAATAAACCTTGTATTTTACAGCAGAACTGAGTTAAACTGTCACAACTTTGCATGTTCCATTGTTGTTTTAGAATATGAATCAGTACCTCTGTAAAAGACAATATAAATATAATCCTGATTTTATATTACTTCTTCATTTTACACTATCAAAAAACAATCAAATTATAATCATTGCCTCCAAATTGCATAATTCACCTACAGAAAATTTTCTCATTCATAATACAGTTATCAATTCAGAAACAATGAAAGTGAGCATTATATTCAAGTTAAATTGCATGAAGATATTCTAAATTGTGATTCCATCTACTTATGCTAAAATTTCTTTGTTCTTTAAACAAAAACTGAATAATTCTTCATCTTTTTCACCCTTTTGGTTGATTAAAAATTGTTCAGAAAATGATGATCTGATTTTTGGAGACTTTTCAGGTTCCTGAAATGGTTATTCTTGTACAGATTTGTATAGGAGGTATCTTGTGATAAATTTCTAATACTCTCAATTAAAAAAATAGCAACCATTTTAGGTTGACCCTTTGTTGATATAAGCTCTTTTAATTATTGGTTTTCTTAAATCTGTCAAACAATGACATTTCTACTATAGCCTCTGATCCCAAGAAGTAACTTGCTCCCTAAAAGAATTCCATATACAATTCAAACATTAAGAGAAAACCAACAATGTCTGATTTTAATCTTTAGTATTTATCCCACCTCTACCCTTGAGTCTCTTGATTATTTCCTTTAATGTCACAAGAGCTTTTATGTATTATAAACTAACTCGGAAGATATAACTATCCTTAACTTCGTCCAATTTTGTTTTTCCATCCATTATCTTATTCTGAGGATCAGGCTTTATTTAAGTAACATTCTCTCATCTGCCTTGTGTATTTGCCCTCTTCTGTCTCATTTCTGTTCACGAGATTCTTACAGTACAGAAACTACCAAGAGCTAATTCAGCAGTGACTCTGATATCTCTTATGAGGATTTCCACAAATTTGAAGTGCCTTGGAGTAATATTTTTTGAAAGGATATGAGTTTTTGTGTCCAAAAACTGGACAAGAACAGGACAAAGAACAGATAACTGGCCCACAGGGTCCCATTCACAGATGATAAAATCAAAAAATAACCTCCAGATGTCATCAATCTCACTTGGCTCTGTTATACTCAATACAATCTTACCAGCATCTCTAAACTGATACCAGAACCAGCACTCTTCCTCTATTTCAATTTTACCTTAGTCTTAGGGTAAAACAAAGAAATAAAAAACAAGTCTGGCTCAAAAAATTGAGTTTACTGATCTTTATCTCTACTATTGTCAAAATAGGAGGAACTTAGGTAAAAGTCAAGGCCAACTCAAAGGAGGGAACTATCAATGAAAATGTTCAAATTTAACCTTAACAATTGTTATAAAAGTTCTCCAATATCAGCCTAATTCTTCTTAATTTTTGTCACCATAAACAACCAGCATTCTGTCGCATGCAATTAAAAATGTGAACGACAGCAATAAAAGTAGCAAGGGGACTTCTTATATGTTGAACATTTCCCTGCATTCTTTTTCTGAAAGAAAAAAATAAACTTATAGATCAAAGGATTGCTAAACCCACTAAAAAAGACCACCTGAAACATATTGAGAGTCAAAAAAGTTAGATATAATTTTTACATCCTATATTTGTCAGAGTTCTCCAGAGAAACACATGCCCAGAGAGAAAGAGGGAGAGAGAGAGAGAGAGAGGGAGAGGGAGAGAGAGAGAGAGAGAGAGAGAGAGAGAGATTATAGGCTAGGAATTGGATCACATGACCATGGACGTCACATGTCCAAATTCCATAGGGCAGGTTGCAAGCTGGAAATTCTGATGAACATGAACTTGAATTTTCATAAATGCAAACATCATAAGTATGGTTATGAAGTTCAAAAATTTAACATTGATATAGCGCTTTCATTTATATTTCAATTTTTTCTTGTCTCAATAATGTCCTTTTGTGTCTTTTTCCCTCCATTAATCAATCCTATCCAGTATCATATATTGCACTTCATTGTCCTTATCTTTTTAGTTTCTTTTTCTTTTTCTTAATTGTGAAAATATACATGCAACATAGATTTTCCCATGCCAACCTTTCTAAGCATACCATTCAGTGGGATTGATCACATTCACAATGATACAAAAGCCTCACCACCATCCATTATTATAACTTTCCTTTCACAAAAAACAAACCCTACAGTCATTTTGCCTTAAATCCCCAATGTCCATGGCCCTACCTCTGCTATCCTGTACTCTGATTTCTGTTTCTATTAATTTGTACATTCTACAATATTTTTTTGTAATTACCATGGACTCAAATTTAGCATCCTAAATCTATAAAATTCTCATTTGCTTTGATATCAACTTCAATACTATGCACAATCTATGTTCCTATAACTCTCTGTATTTCCCACCTTTATGTAATTCTTGACACAAATTGCATTTTTCCACATTATGAGTCAAAAACACATTACTATTTTTTTTGCATTTGCCTTTTATGTCCTGTAAGAAGTAAAAAGTAGAGTTATAAACCAAAAATACAACAATATTGGCATTTTCATTTATCCATGTAATTGCCCTTACTGGGGATCTTTATTTCCTCTTGTAGCATTGATTTATTGTCAATTGTCCCTTCCTTTCAACCTGCAGAACTCTTCTTAGCATCTCTTGTATGACAAGTCTAATGGAGATGAATTTCCTCTTCTTTTTATTCTTTTCTTTTAATCTGTGAATGTCTTAATTCCTCTCTCATTTTGTAAAGGAAGTTTTGGCAAATATAGAATTCTAGGTTGATACCTTCTTTTTTTTCTTTCAGCATTTTAAGTATGCCAACCTACTGCCTTCTTGCCTTCAAGCTAATGAGTATTTGAACTTTAATCATATTGTGGCACCCTGGTATGTGGCATGTTGCTCCTCTCTTGGAGTTTCAGAATCTTTATGTTTGCCATTTTACAGTTTAATTACAATGTGTCACAGTATGGGTCTATTTGGGTTTGTTTTGTTTGGAGTTCATTGAGCATTTTGAATATGTAGCAAACCTAAGATTCAAACTCAAATAATCTAACCCAAATTGTATACTCTTATTACCAACATATCCTCATGGCATTTCATGAATGTGCTAGCATTCATTTAACCAAAAACTTATTTGGATTTATCTAGGTTGTTCCAAAACTTTTGAAGTGTTAAAATAACATCATGTTGTGCATTCTGGCAGCAACATATTTTAGCACATCATTATTATATTCTGAGTATAAACTAGTGCAGGTTAAATTTCCACCTTGAAATTATACTAAACAATACTCCTTTATTCAGATTGCCCTCATAAAATTGAATGAGGGCAGTGTGAAGGTGGCTCAGTGGCAGAATTCTCACCTGCCATGCCAGAGGCCCGGGTTTGACTCCCAGTGAATTCCCATGCAAAAAAACAAAGAAAAAGAAAAAAATTGAATGAATATATGCCTCCATCATTTGTGTATGAGAGTTTCCACTTCTTTTCATATACAATAATACTATACATTTTCTTCTTTAAAATATGTTTGAAGTTGTTTTGTTCCAAATGTCCAGGGATCTTTGATTCTATATATCCTACCTATCAGAAAAATTATGTTTCCTTTAATTTTTTTCCCAGTCCAGTCCATTCCTATGTAGAGGGGGTGAAATTATGTATAAGGAGAGCACTTTCTAAAATACTGAATTACTCAGAGTGTGGTTACAATCTCGCAGTATCTCATATGTTTTAAGAATAGTGAAATATAGCTATATTTTTCTATTCATGGGAAAGTTAAGTGTAGGACAGATGAAAGGCAAGTGATTTCCATCAAGTGAATGTGTAGGAGTAGATAACAAGATAATGATTTAAAAAATGTTCACTTATCTTTATTTAAAAAAAGATATGGAACATTAAAAAATGCCTTTGAATATCATAGAGAGGATAGAAAAAATTAACAATGTTAATAATCATTATCTTGTTTCAGGAAGGATTCAGATAAATAGCAGTTCAAAGTAGAAATTATAAACTTAAAATTGCTTAGATAATGATTGCAGATTATATCGAATTATTTCTTTATGTTCTTTCTGTTTTTAATATTTTCCACATTCATATGGCTACTATTGTTAACATTTAGAAAGTCCTTTGAGTGGGTTAGCTATAATTCTGCATATGTAAAAAACACCATCTGTTCTGACACATCATGAGGATATCCTTGCGAAATAACTGCTCATGCAAGTTAGCTTTGCTGCTGAATGCATATTCATCAATTTCAGTGTACAACACTTACTGTTCATTTATCAACTTTACAGATTCTGAGAGTTTTGTATTATTTCTCTCTCAACTATAGGACAAAGAATGTTTTTCTAAGTACAAACAAGAAGACAGACATTTTTTACTCTTTTCCAATGTTAAGCAGTGTTAAGTACTTGTCTCTGTTAACTCAAGGTAACCAGGCATTTAGAGAAAGCTTCCAATCTGTTTATGATGTAAACATAACCCTATCCTTTACCTTTTCACAATATTTACTGAATTTTTTATTATGCCCAAGTCCATGTCCAGTATCTCTGTGATATCCAGGATAAGTCACATTTCCTTCCCTAAGAATCTTATAGGTATTGAAGGAGACAATCACATGTACATGAATGTGTTTTAGTTTCCTGGCTGCCAAAGCCAATACTATGGAATGGCTGGTTTAAAGAATGAGAATTTATTGGTTTACAGGTTTGAAGCTAGGAGAAGTCCTAAGTCAAGGGAATGTCAATGTGATGCTGTGTCCTAGAAGATTGTAGCTTTCTAAGGCTAGCTGCAGGTGATCCTTGGTCCTTAGCTTTTCTGTCACATGGCAATGCACATGGCAGCCTCTCATATCTCTCCTTTCTCTTCCAAATTCTGTTGGCTTTCTGTCTCTGGCTACAACTTCTGTGGCTTTCTCTCTATCTGTCTGAATTTCATTCCTTTTATGAAGGACCCATCCTTATTAATTTGGGGCAATCCCTAAGTGAAGTCATTTCTTTAAAAGGTCCTACTTCAATGGGTTCTCACCCACAGGAATAGTTTAAATTTAAGAACTTGTTTTTCTAAGGTACAAAGCTCCAAAGCACCATAGTGTGCAGATAATACAGCATTAGAAAGAAAAAATAAAAAAATCTGTTGGTGGATGAGTAACAAGGAAATCTCACGCAGGACTATTTTTCTACATTGGTTATACCAAGGCAGAACAGGCATTCATAGCAAAGGTTAAAAAAATATGAAAGAAGACTGAAAAAGTATGCTCCCATTGAGGCAGCTAAGTGATTCTAATAATATTAATGTTGAGGATAATAAAATTGGAGAGACATATATCATAAATCCCAAGATAAAGCACTGGAGCAAGGGCAAAAAGTGAGATGAATTGCAAATAAACTGTTACTCTATGCAAAGATCAAAAAAAAGGAAGTTATATTTACCATGACTCATGTATTTAATATACATTGGTGAGTGATCAAGAAAGTACATGTTTATATTTAGAACAGGTGAACTTACAAATAAATCATGACAAGCATATATGATATAGTTGGCTCTTCCTAATGATCCAGTTTTGTCCTGAATAGAATAAATCTATTTTTTTAAGTTCTATAAAATTTGGGTTTAGCAAGGAGATGACACATGTCTCAGATGCACATAATTATTCTTTTCAAATCAATGCATAAAATGTTACTAGGAACATTACATGGATATGGAATTTGCCCTGAAGATGATAAGCACATGAATACTTACTAGATGGAAGCCTGCAATGCAGTGAACTTTCATTTATGCCAAGTTGAATATTATTCCAGCATTTTCCATGTTATGAAAGGAGCAGTAACATAATGGATATTATCTTTGTGACTCTAAAAGACATATTTAGCCCCAAAATGTACATATTTGGAATTATAGAATGCACACAATATTTGACATGAGATTTAAAAACTTTTTAATACTTAGTATCTCCCTTTGTGCTTACATTCTTGATGTGAATGTAAATGGATATTTCTCTAATTATGGGGTAAAATATGCTTCCTATTTAATTTTAAAGATGGCTTATGTGTCCTACATTTAACCAGTAAATAATGCTGAAAGTGAGCCTGTTAGAGGATCCCCATCTTAGTTTTAGATAAATCGATATTCAGATTGGACAGCAAGTAGGTACAAACTATTTTCTACTGTCTGCTTCCTTGATTTTGGTCAAAATTGTTTGGTATTCATGGCCAGTAGTTTGGGGCTGTTCCTGTCTTCTATTTTCAAGATAGAGTTGCCTACATGTGTGTGCAGGAGAATTCTATTCCATCATATACTTTCTGTTTATCAACTTCTATTTATCTTATGCTTTTCTTATATATATATTTTTCTTATCTATTTCCCATTCTTTATAATGTCCTCTACTTTTATGTATGTATAAATACACAAAAATATCCCATCAGTCTTGTAAAGAGCAACAAATCTAATCTACAGGGCATGAAGAAAACACATTCAATATTTGGATTTGTTTTTTTTTTTGTTTGTTTCAAGAACAAAGAGGCATAAATTTACAGATTATACCTAATTTTTACTAATTAATTCTAATATCCTTCTCCAAATCCTCTGGTTAATACTTTTCTGCTAGAAATTTCTCTCTGGAGCTCCATAGTCAGATAACCCCTGGTTCTGTTCTTAAACATAACCCTTATTTTAATTTCTTGTTATTCTGGTTTTAAATCCATCATTCCTTTAGTCAGTCTATAGCTCTCTGATGGACAAAAAAGCTCTCTTTCCAAAGAAAACAAATTAAAAATAAAGTTAATTTTTTCTTTTATCTTTTTGACCAAAATATACTTTTGTCACAATATAAATTATACTGTTAATTATTTAATTAATGTTGTTCATCATGTCTACTTATTCTTCATTCGAGAAATAATTTTGTGTACCAGATCTATATTCAGTGTTGCAAAACTCTTCTAAGGGAGATGCAGCACCAGCCTTCCTCAACTCGGGGTCTAGCCAACTGTCTACCCTCTCAGTGTCTACCCTCTCAGCACTTGACCAAATACATTTGCTTCAGTGTTCTTAGTGAAACTTCTATCACTCTTTTCCACTGTTGTGCTTCCTTGAATGTAGGATGCAGTATGAGCCAGCTGCATGCTTCTAAATGGCACTTTCCAAAATGGCAGCTATCAGTCACATATGTTTAGAGTTAAATTGAAATTAATTAAGATATATAATTTTAAATACTATTTCCTTAGTCACACTAGTCACCTTTCAAAGAGTCAATGACCACAAGTGACTAGTGGTTATCATATAGGGTATGGCATATTTTCATCATTGCAGATGGTTTTATTGGACAATACTGCTTTATGATATATGTGCCAAGGAATCAAGAGATCATGTCAGAATTCTATCATTTTTTATTCTTTTTTCAACTATGGGAGTCAAGGTTAATGGGTCCTTCCAAATTCTATTAGAGAATCGAGCTTAAATTTCAAACTGGAGTCAATGTCTCTCTCTTCTTTATTCTTTTCTTTTGCAGGACAAAAAATTTTTTGTCTAACTTTTAATTCCACTTTAGATAGTCTTTAACATGGTTTTCACCCACTTGTGGGTGTCCAATTTGATTTCCCTCTATTGTAGCTTTGTTTTAATGCATATTGTGGGTTAAATAGATTAAAATTTACTATGTGTTTATACTTATTCTAATTAAAATTCAACCTTACTGAGAAAGTGTAAAAGTGAAATTATATTTTTCTTACTAAATTCGAACTAATTTCATTCATTAAGTTCTGTCTATTATAGGAAACCTTATTTTGTTTTAATCCTAGTAACTCCATTCTCAAATCCATGAAAATAACAGTTTTTTTCCTCTTTTTAGCTACTACTTATTTTAGAAAATTTATTTTAGCCTTCATTTGGAATTTAGTATAAAATGTTGAACTGTTGACCAACAAAAAAGTCTTTATCTAAAAGATAATATGCATCAAATGGGAAAATGAGAAGTGATAAAATAATTTCAATGAAATTAGTGAACTCATATAAATTAGTTTCAATGTGCCTATCCTAAAATATTTACCCAATAAGCATATTTGATCATCCTAACGACCTAACAAAGTGAATATTATTTTTATTATTATTATTGCTCTTGTTATTTTGATCTCCAAATAAGAAAACTAGACCAGGAACAAAGTAAATAGTCTAACCTACCCTGAAATGGTCAGGACCTCTATCAGGATAGGAAGTGCAGACTAGTGAAAGGAATCTGTTGAAATTAGAAAGACAGGTTTAAATCCCAGCAACTGTGACTCACCACATTTATCACCACTTCATTGGTTATATGACTTCAACCAAGATAGTTAAAATTTATGTTTCATTTTTTTATCTTTATCTTTAAATTGAATGAATATGATTTTCAGAATGTCTTCATTAGATTGTTTTAAAGCTATAAAGGGAAAAAATAAATGAATTAATCTTGATTGACGATTTACCACCACTTTACCCCCACATACGTCTGCTCTACTGAGAAGCATTTTCAGTAATTATTTCCCAACATAGATTACTTTTTCTTTAAGTACTAATTCTTAGTACTCCCAAGATGTCTGATAAATTGGACAGCATTGGTAATATCACTTATTTTCAAAGAACTTCTTTATTTCAAACCTCCTATTTATTTAAAGCTGTTGGGAATGACTACCCAAGTTGAGCTTGCCTAATTCCAGGCATTCACAGAGACTGCATGTAAATGCTGCAGCCTGGATTTATATAATTGTCTGAATTCATTGTTTAAATTATCTCCTCTCCCAATTATTCCATTGATACTGAAAATTAATTCATGTTGATAGCATATGCTTAGAAGAGTTGTACTTGGATATGTGAAAAAAATAGGACTATATAAAATTTAGAACACATCTTTTACTCTAAATTGTACAATGGTTTGTCTTCATTAAGTCCTCAGGAATCTGCAAACAACTTCACACTTTATCCAAGTGTTAAAATAAATTTGTGAATAGGAACAAAGATGTATACAACATTACAAGATAATAAACACTTTTATTTAAACAATATGTTTTAGGTAAACCAATACGCTAATTAATCCCAATTTGCATTTTATAAATTTACCTGTTGTTTTATTTAATGTAAGAGTATGTTTTTAAGATACTATCACTTTTTTCTTAAAGTCCTGTTATCTGCCATAACAGACATAAAGCAAACAAAATATGTATAAATGATAAAGAAGCAAAAATAAGAAGAAAGGACAGAAACAGCATATACTTAACTTCTTTAAGAAATTACTTAGCATCTGAATCACAGCAAGAATTGAGTTTTGTAATTGTATTTATGATAATGATTAATTTAATAAAATTATTTCTGCTGTAAGGCTGGGTTCACCCAATGAAATGTTTCTTAATGATAATGTCATTAAAGTGACTGATATTTCCTGATATTCCTGTTTTGATGATTCTGAGAAACTGAAGATACAAAATCTCATCTGTACTCACCTGAAGTAGCCAGGATTCATACGTTCTTTACAAAAACTGCTCTTCTATGTCTTTCTCATGATCTCATATTTGGTTCATTTAGGGATATTTAAATTAGAAAAGGAATTAGAGGTGAAATGGTTCATTGCCTTTGTTATCCAGATGGAGAAACTCAAGTCAAAATATTTTTAGTGAAACTTCATTTATCAGAAGCATGACAAAGATTAGAATCCTTGTCGCCAAGATTCTGTTCTTGTGCCCTTTTCTTTAATATATAGTCCCTCCTGGCAACAGAAATATAATGTGTCTATAATTCTTTCCTTTTCCATAGCTCCAACTTCATTTATATACAGGTGAAAGGAATTTTTTTTAGCTGCATCAGGAAAAAAATCAGACTAATTTTATTGTCTAGTGACTACTTTGAATTTGAAAGAAATATCAACTGCTATATTTCCCTGTAGATTTATTGAATCTAAGACAATGTGCATGTAAGAGGCTGCAAAATGAACATATACATATATATATATTTTATTTTTGTGGGGGGTCATGGTCTGGGAATCGAACCTAGGTCTCCTGCATGGAAGTTCTACCACTGACCTACCTGTGCGCCCTAAAATGAACACATATTTTTAAAAATGTCTTTCAATGCCTGTATTTCTGTTGTTTTCACTCTCTATCTGTAATTTAAAAAGCAATAAAAATAATTACAATGAAATCTATCAATATTACATATAAAGATACACTACTGATATTCATGTAAGGAAAATTCAATTGTTCAAATAGACATTTATAAATTGAGGAATCTATCTCATATATGATGTTTGCAGTCTCTTTAAAGTTTTAGATTTATAGAATTCAATCTTTGCTTGGTAATTTTAATATAATATTTTCAAGTGGTAGTAAAGTATGGTGGTCAGTCAATTTACACTGAGCTGTATAAAGTTATTCTATTTAGGAAAAAAAACCCTGTTTTAATTGCTGCAATTTTAATAGAATTACATTTTTTATTATATGGAAATAAGATACATGAAAAATATTCATGAACTTTTTTTATATTCTGAACTTAGCTTTTTATAATTCATTGGAAAAAAAACAAAACATAGTTGTGATTATTCTTTGCTACATTATTTTGTAAAAGCAAAAGAATCATTTCAACTCTCAGTATTATTAGTGAATATGAACAACAAATGAAACACTACCTGGTCCTGACCTATTTCAAAACAAATAAAATGTTACTTTCTGTACTTTCACATTAAATTTATATATCTTACATGTGTAAAGCAGACATATTTCTACATGAATAATGGCACTCATATTTTCAGAGGAAAGGGTAAGCTTTTCTCTTATTTACACTTAGAAGTGTGCATAGAAATGGGTCCCTTATACCAAAGTTATATTTAGTTAATGTTATATCTATTCAATTTGAATCTGGAAGGGTTTGCACTGAATTAAAAAAATGTAAACAAGGCACTAGAAGCCCTTGACTTATCAAACCCTTATTTTGCCAAATGTAGTTAGAAAAGAAAAGATCATTAAAAATTGGTAAACAAGTGTCAAAAGCCCTGGTTGCAGATTTGTTTTCCTTTTTATCTATTTTTATCTCCCCCAAATTGTTATATGAACACTTTCTAGAAAGAAAATCTTTAACTAAAAATAAAAGTGATCTAGCCAGGCTTGGCATGACATTAGAAAAATCACAGAGGAATAGCTAAAGGCATAAGTGGACCATTTGAAAATAAACATGAAAAGTTGATACTCACGCATCTAAACTACAAAGTGATCTAGGGAAATAAATTTTGCTGTATATGCTTTGTCTTTTTCTGATGAAAGTGGATTGTTTCATTTCATTTTATTTTATTTTTATCAAAGGGAGTTGTTACTCCTACTACTAAATATTATCGGCTATGCCTACTTAGATTTTGCAACTGCCTGAGTTACATATTTTTTCTCACATTGGTTTGTGAACATATTGTTAACACAGAGCATTGCATTATGAGGTGGTTGCACATGAGGACCATGATGGGAATTAAGATAAAAATAGGCGTCTGCATATCACTGTTGGTTAATACACCACAACGTGGCTCATGGTAGTACACATGTTTTCTTTATAACCTGCATCCTCTGAACATATAATTCATGTATCATTTATCTGGGTAAACCCAGTGTCTATTTCTTACTATACCTGACTTGTAGTAAACATGTTTACTAAACATTTATTTACAAAAGAGAGAACTATGAATGACTAACTCATTTATGATTCCTTGAATATATGAATGAAATAAACCCAGGATTGAAGGAAGCATTGTCTAGCTGTAAGAATGATGCCTCCTAGATTATACTTCTGTTATATCCATTTATGCTATAAACCTATGTTTTCATGACATGTAGTTAATTGGATAAGGGATTAAATTTACAAGGAAACATTGATTAGAAAAGTTATTTAGGCATGCTTCTCCCATTCTCCTTTTGATTAATATCAATCAAAGCAATATGGAGGTGCTATAGGAAATAAATTTTCTGTAAATTATAGAAAAATAATGCACAGTGAACATTGTTATTTGTTGCAAATTATCACTCACCAGTAATTTTAAAAAATACAATGTGAAAAGAACCATTAAACAACATTTTTGGATAGTTAAAGCTTATATTTCACTCAGAGTGCTTTTTTTTTTCTTCAGAAGTTATGGTCTTTAGTCACTGATAATAGAATTTTCTCAAGACATTTTTCATTGCATATATAAATATCCCTTGTAATTTATTTTTATTCATTAAGTAAAGAGTGAACATAACCTCGTATATCTCAACGACATTTTGTTCAAAACGATAGTTTAAGTAAAAGTAAAAGAATGTTATGCTGTAATGATTATCTATTTAGCAGCTCATTACAGATCAAAAGCTCAATGATAGCTTGGCAGCTCTCAGAAATACAGTTAAAACTTTAAAGAATAAAATGCCATTTCTTAAACAATGAATCATCACTCAGATACAATTCTCCATCAAGTAATTAGTATTTCCTATTATATTGTAGGTCTTATCAATGTTTTTCTAAGGAAGAAAAAAATAATCTTACAATTGGATTCTAGAAATATCTGTCTTTAGTTCAATGTACTTCAACACCAGCAGCTTGGTCTCAGTACATCTCATTAGCAGCTTTCCAGTAGATACAATTAATTATTGCTATGTCTTTCAGATAATGAGTACTAACTAAAATTCTTGCCCTGTTATAAGACTAGAAACTGCGCTTTTCATATGAAAAAGGCATCACTGCAAGTAACTAATGAAGTGGCATTTTTATGTTTTGCTAATGTTGGTCTGAAATTTTTTGCTCAATTTTTTACTGAATAGGGACTATGTGTTTTTTACTAATTGTAGCCATATTATTAATGATTTCAGAAGACTTTAGCAGAATTTTAAAATCCACACTTTCTTCAAATAAGACAACTTTCAAATTCAGTTTTTTGTGAATGCTGAAATGGAACAATTTAATGGAAGATCATCATGATGGTTAATTTCATATGTCAACTTGGTTAGGTAATGGTGTCCAATGCTTGTTTGGTCAAGCAAGCATTGGCCTGATTGTAACTGTGAGGAAATTTCAAGGACTTCAATCAGTTGTAAGTTTATTGTATGTATGAGAAAAGTCTCACCCAATCAGACGAAGACCTTGAAAGGAGAAATGGTGTGTCAGCAATCAGCAGAGAGAATTTCTATCTCTATTTCAGCCAGCCAGCTCTCTTGGAGCCATATGAATTTGGAATTTCCCATCCCCACAATTGTGTGAGACAATTCTTATAAAAATCTCATAATATTTACATGTATTTCCTATGAGTTCTGTTCTCCTAGAAAATCCTGGCTAATGAAGTTTACATTACTCTGTTGAAGACATTTCAACAAAGATATTTTCAACTTCATTATGTATCACTGAATGTTGAAATAGGGAGATGAGGCAACTAAGGCATAATGGAAAAACTTTATCTCATACTTCTTTAGAAAAGAAAGAACGCAAAATGATTCTTTGTATTAAATAAAGGTAGCTCAGTAAATGGGAATTACAGTGTCACTTCAATGTGCAATCTGAATTGGAATGAAAGTATACCAAATGATAATTTTGGAGATGATAGTTTCTGTCAAGGGAATTTTGTGTACACGTGGCTTTACATTAGGTCTATAATGTACATATATTATGTACATATATATGATATATACATATGTACATAATCAAAACATAAAACAATATTTTAATATCATATATATGTATATACATACACACATATAAATAGAATGCATTTCTAAATGAAAGATTTGCACATTCAGCAAAAGTAAGTTGATGTCTTATCTTGTTACCTTATAATCCTGAAATTCTGAAATAGTAGTAAAAACCAGCAACATGGACTATTTGACCTCTCCTAAAACACTAGGAGTAAAGTACATATTTTATTATAACTCAAATAGATATGTTTAGCAAAAAACTTTAGTATTTCTTTCTCTTCACTAAAGTTGCTTAAAACTGCTCCAACAATCGTTGGCTGAAAAATTGCAGAAAAATAAAGATATCAAAAACATACTGAGATCAATCAGAAGCTGACCAAACATGAAACGTAAGGCAATACAATCAGTTGGAGATGAGTTAAAGGTTACTATACACATGACATTTTATTTTATCCTGCTAAAATTATTTTCCATTCAGTATACTCTAATAGAATTTGAATGAGCAAGAAGTTTCAGCAACTTCCCTTTGTTCCTTCTTTCTAGGAGAAAATGTTTCTGTATTTAAATTTCAAGTGATTGCATATGAAATGCTACTACAATTTTCCAAATGCAATTTTCAACACTTATATATGTAATAAATGACAAATGATTGATAAAGTGGTTCATTGTAGCTCCATAAATGATCAAATAAATAATAATATCTTATGATCAGATATTGCCTCAAATTTTTCAAAATACTTTCACTTACATTATCTCACTTAGTCCTCAAACAACTCTTTGAGACAAATAGGACTGTTTTCAGAACTTTCCTCTTACCAGAAGGGAAGCAGTTTTATGAGCTGAACTGATTCTGAGGTTACAGAACCAGTAAATAGCCAAATTAGCTTTTGAAGATATGTTCTGAATGCTACTCCACTATATCGACTGTTCTTAAACAGAGAATGGCATAGTCATTAGATAGTCAGTGAAAACAATGAACAATAGTATTATGAAGAAATGTACACTCTCTAACTAAAAATAATAAAGGATGAAAGACTAGGGGCAAGGAAGTGAAAGCAAGAAAAGAAATAGGTTGATATGGTTGAAGGGACAATGAGTAAGAAGAGCTGTGGTCTGAAGGGACCCAAGAACTTCTTAGATACAAGGGAACTTCAGATAGTTGCTTCACATTCTTTTCAAATAGATTCTTATGTATCCATTTCTTCCACACTTTCATACAAGTTGACACGGTTGACAACAGAGTTTAAAGTCATGTAATCAGATGAAAGAATCATGATTTTAATTATGTGACACTTTACAGAGGTGTGACACGACTTAAGGCAACCAATAAAAGAACCAGTAAGGGATATTGAAGAACTCAAGGAGTAACAGCAATGAAATAGCTACCCCACTAAGTCTAGTTATAGCAAGGAGAAGAGATGATGTCAATAGAGCCTGATGAGGGCTGCAATCACTGAAAAGGATTCCACCTGCAGAAGATATCTTCCTGGAAGGATGCAGCATTTGCCATAACCACAAGTGAAGCAGGGTAAAATATATTCCTACCTCAGTTTCCTTCTACCTGTCAATCTCTAACTATTGTCTCCCAGTAGTTGAATCCAGTCATAAGTTAGAAGGCAAGAGGATGCAACTGATGTTATCCATAGGATTACCTGCTTGGCTTACAAAGCAAGGCATTTAACAGGATATGTCAGGGATTTGTCTTTTGTTAATTTCTTAACAAAGAAAGTAAGTTTTAACTTTTTGTTCTCCCACCTGCAGCTTTCCTCTCTCTCCTTGAATTCTACACATTCACTACATTTATAGTAATCTCATCCTACTCTGTTTAACCTTCCTATGGTCAGTTAACCTGAGTGGACTTCCAACTGTGTAACTAAGCCATTCTTAGTAGGGGACAATGATAAAAATTAACTCACTAGGAGACACTTGCAACATAAAAGATGAACTTGTAGAGTAAACATGCCAATTCCTGCTACAGTGTGTAGGTGGAGGAGATAGGTGTATTAGGAAAGAATGTTTTTGCTTTGTTTCTTGCCTATATATTGCCACTTTTCAAAAAAGCTAGACCATGACTAAGAACAGAATTTGCATTGCCATTCAAATCCATCACTTCATCTCTGAATTCTTTGCTACTACATTTACTTTAAATAATTTAAAGCTCTGGTCTGACCTGCTACAATGGCTTTGGCTTTTAAAAGCAGGCATTGCTTACATGGGGAGGCAAAAGGACTCAACTGTTATTTATTATTTTTAATACTCACAGACATGTTTTTACCTCCTTTAAGCATCTCTATTGAGTTCATGATTAATGAATGTGTCTCTATCTCTGGCAACTTTTGAATAAGTTTTAGCCTAAATAATTATAACTGTGGATAGTTCTTCTCACCTGCAGTATCTGACTCACAAGGATAATGTGAATCAAAAAAATAACTATGTGAAATTTTTCTATAATTATAAAATGAAATCGTATTAATTTTAAAAATTCTTATTATTTGTCTTCAAGTTGGAATATAGGCTTCAAATACATAAATGAGAACAAAAAAAGTGTTATAGTCATCCCTGGACATAGACCTCTGGAGATCATAAAACTTTTTGACCAGTAAAGAAAGAAAAGAATGCCATATTCAGATTTTCTTTCAAGAAGAATTATCTTAAAGACATCATGTTGGTGGTCCATAAGTGCATGCTTAGAATCAATTAATATACGGTTTAATAGTACTGAATAAATCTCAACATTGATCTATCAATCAGTAATTTCATAAAATATTGCCTGTTAGATACTTTGGTCTTATAAGTTCTGGAATCAACAAACCAGAAATCATAAACATGTGGCACCTGAAAAGTTTATAAGTGAACTGAATATCTAGTATTAAGATTAAAAGATTAGTAAGACTTGACCTGGCATTATGCAGCTTAGCATAATAATGGAAAATCAATTTTTAAACACACAAGTCCAACAATATGAGAGGAAAAACAATAGGAAAGTGTACTGTCCACATTAGAAATTATAAAGAAACATAATTACGCTAGTTTAATGGAGCTAGAGGCTCCTTCTCATTGGAGCCTTCTTTGAGTTAACCTGAGAAATAAAATATGAGGGTTTATGGTAATGTGGATTATTGGCAAAAGGGGTGAAAAGAATATTCAGGGCTTTCACCGAAAAATTGGGGAAAAGGGTATAAGTGGAGTTCTAAAGTTCTTGGCTACTTCACAATAGATAACTATCATCAGTTGTAGTTAATTAAAATTTATCGGTTATTAGTTGTCATTATCACCAATGAAATCTTTTAGGTCTAATGAATGAAAAAAATATATAAGAAGATCATATGAAAGATGCTACATAAGTAACCTGGATAGAAGTAAACAGTTTATAGAGTCACAAAAGAAAGAACATTCCATCTATAATAAAACATTGAAAATTGGAGATTCTTTTCCAAAAGACATTCCCTGATTAGATATTACAGAGTAATGTGCAACTCTCTGCAGCTCATGCATGCTGCAAGCTATGCTTCAGAAAGGATAGGACATAAGGACAACCACTCTGCATAGTGGCTTAGATAGCAGGATAAATGACTCCTAAAGAGAGAGCAAGAATGTTAGGAAAATTGAATCAAGAATTACCAGGTGTTATGAGTTTAAACAGAACCAAATCATGAATGGCTTTGGATAGGGAGGTGAAAAAGACCACGAGTGGGAGAAAAATATCTGCAATATTGGATGGATAACATCTATACATTTCTTAATTTATGCGATTCTAAGACTTTTAGACAAGTTGCCCCATGAAGGTCTCAGAAACAGCTGATGGAAATGTAAAATGGTCAAATGGGGGTTTGGAACTGTAATGTAGCACAGAGAAACATGTTCTTAAATGTAATACATTCCTATTGGTATGGACCCATTGTAAGTGGGCCTTTTTGATGAGTTATTTTATTAAGGTGTGGCCCAGGATGGGTCTTAAGTCTATTACTGGCTTCCTTTATAAGCAGAATGAATCTCAGACTGAGAAAAATCGAGAGGAATCCAGGGGAATCTGTAAGAGAACTGAGAGGCCAATAGAGGCTGCCATGTACATTGTCAAGGGACAGAGAAGCCAACTTCCAAGGATTGCCAGCAGCCAGCCCCAGAATGTCAGTCTTCAGGAAGAAAGTATTGCCTTGAAGATGGCTTGTCATGGAAATTCTTCTCTCAAAATCATGAGCTAATAAGTTCCCATTATTTAAGTCAACCCATTGCATTTTCATTTGTTTGAGCAGCCTTGGAAACTAAAGCAGTCAACCTCTTTGGAAAAGTTAATCAGTTTCTTAAAATAAATAAATAAATAAATAAATAAATAAATAAATAAATAAATAAATAAGCACATCCCTAAAATATGACCTAGCCACTCTACTCCTAGTATTCCACTCTACTCCTAGTATTTTCCCTAGAGGAAAAAAAGAAGATATTTTTTATGCTCAAAGTCTTATACATAAACGTACATAGCAGTTCATTTGTAATAGCCTAAAACTTGAAACTGCCCAAATGTCCATCAACTTATGAGTGGATAACAATTGTGACATATTCATACAAGATAATACTGTTCATTAGTAAACAAATATAGCACCATTGATATGGTGGATATATGGATGGATCTCAAAATAATTATATTGTGTGCCATAAGCCAGACAAAGGACAAATACTCTATGATTTCATTCATTTAAATACCTACAAAAAAGCTAATATAGGGAGTCAGAAAGTGTAGAAGTGGTTTCTTGGGGATGTGAGGCAAGGAGGAGTATGAGGAATGATTCTGAAGGGGGATAAGGAAACTTCAGGGGTTTTGGATATGTTCAGTGTCTTAATTGCAATGATGAATTTTAATGCATGTGCATATGTCAAAATTTATCATATTGTACACTGTGGGGTAGCTGATGGCTGGGGGCAAGTGGCTGTACTGAGTCAGTCACACAGACACATAGCACACAGCACACGACTCAGGAGACAACCCTCAGAGCTGAGCAGAAGGCGTCTGCTTTATTGAGGAAGTGCACAGACTTATATAGGCTGGGAACATACAGGGACACGTGTCGGGCTGGGATTGGTCACCACTGTTGCTAGGGTGGAGTGCAGATTTCTGGGATTGGTCACCGTTGTTACTAGGGCGGAGGGCAGATTTATGGTCAGCCATTTTGTGTTGCCTTGCATCAGCCACGGCAGCCATGTTGGTGATATGGCTTCTCCAACAGTACACTTTAAATATGTGTTAAATATGTGCAGTTCATTTAATATAAATTATATCTCAATAGCGTTGCTTAAAAATGATGTATGAAGCTCTTCACTCACGGAGTGTTTTTGATAATTTTAGTGAAACTGTAGCAACACATTCTTTGCAGTGCAATGATGAGACAGCCACAAAATAACATGTTTACCTTTCTAAGCCATCTTTTTATTTAATCTGCAATCTTAACTGGCCAAGGAACCTTTTCATTGGAGGATTTCACATTCATTTATTCATGCAGTTATTCTTTCATTCATTATCTGTCAATAAATAATTATTGATATCTCCTCCATGTCAGGTTCTTTCTTACAGAAGTCAAACTAAAATTTTCCTAAGTCAAGCAAGTTAACATTTTCCCATGTTCTTCACAAGTCTGAGCCTCTTCTCAACTTCTTAATCCATTTCATTACACCATCATTTAACCATCTACAATTAAAGTTGCTTTGTTTACTTTTTCAGCAAACCTTAATGAGGAGATATAGTGTAAAACAGGAACTGAATATAAATACATGATTAAAATTCAGTCCATGCTCTCAGTGTTGTTAATCCATGTGGTAGAAGACAAATGTGTAAACAAACTGTATGAATATAACGTGTCTTGGTATTTATAGGCAATGGGATCACTTCTATCTGTAGGAGTTGAAGAAGGCTTTAAAGAAAAATAATATGTGTAGCACAACTTAAATAATGAGTTTTAACTCATTTTCTAGACAAGAAAAAGGGAAACACTTTTCAGCAAAACAACATTACAAATAAAACCAATTTAATATAAAAGGCTGGCATGTTCCGGCAAAGGAGAATCCTTCTGATTGTATTATGGAGACAATGTGAAAAAATAATTTCAGTTCTACTTGCCATTTTTAAAAATTCATCAATTCAAACATAATCATCTTCTGAATAGGTTACTTTGGAGAGGGAGACCTCAAATTGATCACATTTGAAAGAGTTGATGGAATCAGATTTCTATAAATTTTCATTCTCTGGGCTTTCAGGGAATAAGAGGTTAATGTTCAAGCCACAGTTGAAGAATCCACCTCAACCTTCCTACTTCCCTAAGACATTGTACTTCTTCCTGTATATCATGCTGAGGATATTCTGACACCTTGTGATAGAGAAGTGCCACCCCCTTCCCCATTGAAGAAGGACTCACTACCCAGCTACAGGGTTCATGATCAATAGATACCTTCAGTTTGCAGCTCCTTCAGGCTTTACCCCATTTGCAGGTAGCTGCAACATCATGGCATTTCTAAGCAGTCAACATTCCACAACTGTATGAGGAAAGATTATAAAACTCCAATTATTTCCATCAAATGTAGGAAAACTCAGAATGGCAATATTTGCTTCTGAGCTCACCATCACTGGCTTGGATGAAGAATTGTCAGAACATCATGATATTTCAGCTTCCCCTTCTACACAATCCTGTTTCCATCTCCTTTATTTTACAGATATTGGATCTTACTAAATAAATTGCTTCAAAATTCCATCTCAGCATCTGTTTTCAATAAAGGCCAATTACTTACAATATCATTTGGAGTCACCCCCATCCCCAAAAATTAGTCTATTCCAAAGTGTAATACATCTCAACATCTTTGAATGTTTGACATTGTGAAAGCTAAGTTTTAACCAACCAGCCAAACAAATAGAAGCACTCCCAGTTGTTTGAGATAATGTTAAATTAAAAAATTCTCAGAAATGTCTCCATATCAATATATTTCCTCAGTCTAATGATTTATTTTGGTCTCCTTGTTTTAGCTCCTTTAGATTCATGACCATATATTTTTCAGATATTCTGCTTTATAAATTAACAAATCTATTGAATATTTGGTAGTATAAATGATTCCTCCAGGTCATATTTTGCTCCTGTCTCTCCAAAGTGTGCTAAAATATTACTGTAATTATAAGTTTTGAGCAGTAAGCTGTGGTGGGGATGAATCTTGAGAAGAAAATACATCTCCTTAAAAGATGACTGCCTTAAGTGAAGTCAATAACTGAGGAAAATTTACTTCCTTATTGACAGGTAGAGCAGTACTTCCACTTGTAAGAAGATCTCAAAGGGATTTGTAAATTTGAGGGTATCTACTTCTATCAAGAACTCACAACTATCCACATTCTTCTCAGGATCCCATCCTTTGTCATTCAACTTCCTTCCTCCTACCTATTTTCTTTAAATCTTGGGTATGATTTTCATGGCTATATGCTCAGTCATTATAAAATAGATTCTTTTTAAACAATGATAGTACCTCTATGATCCTCTGACAATTACTGATCAGAATTTAAGTTCCTGAGCCTATCATTTTCTTTCTGAAATTCTTTTAGTGTAATCAGAAGTTGGTCTCCAACCCCTCAGTTCTTGATATAACCATTAATTCATTAAAGGTCAATTATTGCAGCCACTTGATATCCCAAAGCCTGGCCTTTAATAGATATTTCAAACCAAAGGTATAGCAAGTATTAAGTAATTGTGATACCACTACATGCAATAGATTGTCAGTTACCAATAACTGTTCTTAATATCAAAACTAATTCCAGAGTCCTATATTTAAGGATAGGATTTCTGGACTCCTTCTGGTACTGCTATGGTATCATTTAGAGTCATTCTCCCACAATAGAAACCATATTTGGTATTGCATGCAGAGATGGTTAAATAAAGGAAATTGTTCTATAACTTTTGAGAAGCTACTAATTCTTGGCCTGAGGAATCTAAGGAAATAGAGACTGTCACAAAACCACAAAAACGGAGCTTAAGGAGGGCAGCTAAATCATTTCCACTTACTCTCAAAAGGCCTGAGGAGAAGTTCTCAGAGATTCCTACTTTATGGTTAGTATGTAGATGTCTTGGAGTTGGATAGAGGGCACTGCAGCTGGGTTTGGTATCTCTGATCTGATATGGCTGATACTAAGAATGTTGAAAGATACTGGAACCTGAGCCATAAATGCCCTTTGTTGTTAGAGAGATGCAGAGTCTGAAAATTGGAATATACTTCTTTAGTCTTTCCTCCATTTTTGCAATCTGTCACAGGTTCCAGCCATTGATAGAAACTGAGAGAACCGTTGTATTTGGAAATTTAGGGTGTAGTCTCTTTTTATTTATTAGAAAAATAAAGTAATAAAAATAAAGCAGAGGACCGGCCACAGTGGCTCAGCAGGTAGAGTTCTTGCCTGTCATGCTGGGGACCCGGGTTCATTTCCTGGTACCTGCCCATGTAAAAAAAAAAAGTAAAACAGAAACACACACACATACATAAACACAAAGAGGAATGATGGCCATGGTATTCTCCGGAGAATAATGGTTAGAATTGCTTAACAAGAAATGAGGTACAGGTCAGAATATAATAATAAATGATCAAATTGAAATTCAAAATTTTTGAATAACATGTTTTAAATAAATTTTTATAGTAGAAAGTAGGCAGCAATGAAAGGTAACTGAGTAGGAGCATAATTCTTTGTCACTACAATTCAAATAGTTTTTTTTTTTTTTTGAGAAGGTGAAAATACAATGTTTTGTTTCAAGACTCCCAAGTCCCACCACATACAAATAAATTATAGAAGTGCATTTGGTGGTCACTGTTTGCTTCTTGGAATATAACTCCATATGTGCAACAAACAAAATTGTTAGTTAATAAACCACTCCAGCCCACCAAAAACAAATATAATTACTGGTAAAAAAAGTGAATCATATACATATAAGTAAATATGCATTAATACTTGATTACATTTTCACTTAGTAGTTTAGTTTTCAATTTCAACCATCTGACATTGAACTTTTATTGGTTAAATGTGCACTGCCAAATACAGAGAGCAAGGTAGTGGAAAGCAAGATTGGTGGTTAGCAATGAAGCCAGCAGCTTATATTTAAACCTGCAGTTAACAGTGACCATTCTATCCCAGCAGAATAACTAAGGACAATTGTGAAACCTGCAAAAGAAGCCAGAGACGTCCATGAGGATACAAGGCTACATAAGCTGAGCTGCTATTAGTTGGTATGCATGCCTGTATTTCAGCAAGGGTAGGCAAGCCAAAATTACTGATTGTTTTTCTTATTTACTTGAACCAAGAGTATGTTTTTCCTCTGAAAGTCTTACTAATGGCTGCCTTTCATTGTACTTAGTACAATTTAAAGAATGAGCCTTAATAACAAAATCACATTTTTCAGGAGAAACATTATGCATAATGCATCCAGAATGACTGTTTGCTTTTTCTTCATCTTTCTTTCCCTGAACATGTATATATTTGAGTCTCCCATGTTTCTTCTTTTGCACCAGATATGGGCCGGTTGAAAACTATCTCATTATCTTCATCATTATTACTCATTTCAGCCACTTCAGATTTTTATCCCTCCAAAATATTGGTGTGCAAACTTGTGTGGAGGCCTGGCTATCCCAAGTGCTCTTAGGAGTGTTAGGAGTCCCTGAAAACTCTTGTTTCTTCCTGTTTGGGAAAAATTGGTTATTCATAGAATTCTGAAGAACAACATTTGAAGCATTTCTTTTCCACAAAATCAATTTAAAATATTCATATTTTATTCCTTTTTGAGCTAATTTCTTCCTGAGTAATTTTTTCTTTGTTTTTAAATCCCTTCTCCATCCATAGCTTTTGTGTGTGTGTGTGTGTACCAATAAAACTTTATTCACAAAAACAGGCAGCTGGCTTGTGGGCTGTAACTTGCTGACCCCTGACCCCTGCTCAAGAATATGAGGCTAAAGAAACAAAACAACTTCATGCAATGTGTGAACAAATCTTCATCGAATCCTGGTTAGAAAAAAAAAAAAAACAGGTAAAAGATGTTTTAGGGCATCAGTGAGTGTGGTGATAGAGGAGAACCACCTTAGTCCTAAGAGACATGTCCTGAAGCCTTTAGGGCATAGCTTTTTTAAGTGCCTGTTTCTCATTATACTGTTTCACTGCTGAATGTGATAGCTTTGCAAATGGAACATCCCAGTCTTAAAAGCTCATCATGTACTTATTCAGATGCCATAAACTCACACTTCAAAGACCTTTCACCATAACAGGTAAGTTCATTGCTTCAGCAACTATCTTGGGAACATCATCAGACTGAAATTCCACAAAGGCATAGCCTTTGCTATTTCCAAGTCTTTCTACTTCTGGACAGTTTAAGTCTTGCAACAGTGCCAAACAGAGAGAAATATGCATGGAGCTGGGGTTAGAAGAGTAATCTATGTGTCCTAAATAGATGACTTTCTTGCTGGGTCACTTGCCCATGGTCTTGTGCCACCTACATCTGGAATTCCACCTGCTGTTGCAGTTCCAGAGACAAGAGCTACTTGGCCCGACCAGAAACCTCCTCAGTGTCCACAGCTCCAGCCCACACACTCCACGTGGGGCACTCCCAGAAATGCAGCACTGCTCACATTCTTAAGTAGGTTTTTATTTGCTTCTTTATGTAGTTATTTTATCAGTCTTTCCTTTTATGACTGAAGAGTTTTGAATTTTTGCTAGAATAGTCCTTCTCATTTCAAAGTATAAATGAATTCAGTCAAGATTTAATTGCCAATTTTGGCTCCCACACCCTCTTTTTTGTTTAATTATTTGATCCATTTGTAATATGTTATAAATGGTGGACATGTGAAATCTATTAAATAATGGCATTGATTATGGTGAATCTGAAATTCACCATATACCAATGAGTTTGTTTGGAATTGCATTTATGAACTAGACATGAGTTTATTGTTCTAACCATCTCAGTTAGTGGGTTTTACTTTATTTACAGGGGTGGGCCACATATAAATGCAATTGCAATTTTTAATTATTGTTTACATCATTGGTCCAGGATTGCACTTTTCTAAAAAAAAAAGTTGGGACAGAGTTGGATACAACACACCAGTCCTGAATTCATTAGCTCCACTGTTAGCTTTTTTTTTTCAGCTTCAAAATTGAGTCATATCATTTAGAGCAGAAAGGAGAATCCTCATCACACCTTTACATTATGCATTTAAAAACTATTTGTCAGCAAACTTTTCTATGATTAATTTGATTTCATCCTCTTTATGTTTTCAAAAATGAAAACATTTATGGTACAATTAATTAAATTTTAGAAATCTGATTAATACTTTGAGCTGGGAGTTTATTTAAAGTGCATTATTAAAGTGAATTTTACTTAAGTCCTAATAATTCTGTGACTGTTCCTTTTGAGCCACTGTTACTAGCTTTGGATAGTAAAATGCAGAGAAATAAAATTCATGTTCAATAGAACTGTGCATGCAGTATTTGGCTTTTTAGACTGGAAATAAATAACAAGGCTGGGGAGAAATGACAGTGATTTAATGCTGTGAAAACACAGGTCTTTATTTACCTGCTATAGAAATCAGACATAGTTTCTGGTCTGAATGCAGTAAATATTTTGTAATTTTATTGGAAATTATAACATCCTTGCACTCACAAAAGCCAGTGTTCTATACATTACAACATGACATCTTCACAGTAATGATAAATTAGATTCAACCTCCCAAATATACAAACTTAATTATTTATAAGGAAAATGGATACTGAAGCAATCTCACTTCTCAAATCAGCAATTTTTGCATTCTGGTCTTGTACCAAATTCATTCTTTTTGAAATATATTAAGTTGTTTGTAGAAGATGAAAAAGAAGTTAATAGTATATACTGAGTGCCTACTGAGATTCAGAGACCATGGCACATTGGGCTACAAATGGTTATTTTACCATCTAGTATCAACCCTTGTTCTCGTTTGCTAGCTGCTAGAATGCAATACACCAGAGATGGATTGGCTTTTAATAAAAGGGGATTTATTTCATTAGCTCTTCAGAGGAAAGGCAGCTAACTTTCATCTGAGAGTCTTTCTTATGTAGGAAGGCACAGGGTGATCTCTGCTGGCCTTCTCTCCACACCTCTGGGTTCCAACAACTTTCCCTGGAAAGATTTCTTTCTGCATCTCCAAAGATGAGATGGGCTAAACTGCCAGGGCTAGCTGTGAGTGCTGAGATGAGGTATGCTGAGCTGCTTTGGCTGTGCTATGTTGTGCTTTCTCATTTAAGCACTAGCCAATTAAGTCAAACATCATTCATTATGGCAGGCATGCCTCTTAGCTGACTGCAGATGTAATGAGCAATAGATGAACTTCATGTACCATTGTCTCATGTCCACAGCAACAGAACTAGATAACTTCACCCGGCCAAGTTGACAGCTGAATCTAACTACCACAACTCTATAAAAACCACTAGGAGGGTAACATTATCCCTACGTTGCTCATGCATAACCATAACCACAGTCAGGAAGCACTTTTCCAAGGTAATAAAACTAGTACATGACTTTCAACTAATATCAAATTACTCTCTACCAATAAGAACAACCACATTGAAAACACCAAGACATTTTACATAGGAACTTGTTTCCTTATATGTATATGCACACACATATACATGCACGTTCAGTGTAGATCACATTTAGTGAGGACATATATCTTCAAAATAAATGGAGAATTTATGCAATCCAAAGATTCAGAAAACATTTAATATATTTCTTAATTATTATAGACATAAGAGGAAACTTGTCTTTTACTTGAACCTTCCAATTTCCAATGTATGCATGAAAGCTACCAAGATTCATTTAATAAATAGGTACATTGTATTACTTTCCTGTGGCTACTGTACAAATTATCATAAACTTGGTGACAAAAATAAAACAACAGAAATTTATTTAGGACTTCATTCCTTTATTTTATTTTTTGGCATGGGCAGACACCAGGAATCAAAACCAGGTCTCTGGCATGACAGGCAAGAACTCTGACTGCTGAGCCACCATGGCCCACCCTTCATTCCTTTTTATAGCTGAATAATAGTCTATGTTAATTCCTGTTATATGTGACAATGTGGATAAAACTGAAATACATCATGTTGAATAAAATAAGCCAGACACAAAAGGACAAATAATATATGACCTAACTGATTTGAAATCATTAAAATAAGCAAACTCATGGAGTCAGAATCTAAAATATAGGTTACCAAGGAATGGGGTGATGATAGGGAATGGGAAATTAAGGTTTAAATTGGGCTGTCTCTTATTTGTCATGATGGAAATGTTTTGTTAATGATAGTGGTGACAGTAGCACAACATTGTGAACATAATTAGCAGCAATTAAATATTTATCTGAATGTGATTAAAGGGGAAATGCATATAGTGTTGTAGGTTGTATATATGGATTGTATTATGTAACAGAATAAACATTTTTAAAAATCCATGGAACTATACTTGACAAATTTTGAAGCCTAAAGATTAGGGAAAATAATACCAGCAGATGACAGGCAAAGAGAAATGACAAATACATAACTGGTTGCTATAAAAACAAACAAAAAACCTACATAAAATAACAGAAAGAAAAGAAGAGAAAATTTAAGAAAACTTAACAGGAATAAAAGAAACGAATCTACAAACTTAGAATACATGATGCTTCATGAAAATTGGTTATAGAACAATAAAAAATGTGCAAATGAGATATTCTAGTAAACATAATGAATTTTAAAGAAAAAGAAAGACTGCCCATTGGTTGCCAGATATCTTCTTTGAAGGGGAAAAACCCTGTCTTCTCACAACTCCTCCAAGTCGGTGGATCTGTATATATAGAGAGAATTGTTCATGGAAATCAAGTATGACTCCAAAATTCTATATCCAGCCAAGCTGACACTAAAGTCACTTTTGAACATGAAAACCTCTTTTTAGCATGAAAAGTTAATTCAGGTAATATAGATGAGCCATTATGAAAAAAGCATCAGGGGAAAGTTTCTGTTAGGTGTGTGATTAATAGGAAACTATGATAAGAGAACTACCATTGATCAATGATAGTTTAATGATTTAATTTACTTTTTACTCAAATAGTTTATTGACATTTATTTTTGGGGTTAAGACAAACAAATGTAAGCATTTTAAATATGGATCAGAATGGATATGTTATGAAATTTGAAGAATTTATAGAAATGAAGTTTTACACAGAAGTTTGGAGTGAAGAGGAAAGTTAGGAAATAGTGATGATTTTCTCAAATAATATAAATAGTCAAAAGTATGTAAAAATAGTAAATTAATTAAGAGAGGTAAAAGCAATTTAAAACTACAAAGGTAATCAGTAATAAAAATAATATAATGAACAAAAATCTAGAGGAAAAGTAGAAAAGGAAGAAAAAAGTTTTTCTAGACTTATATAGATAATTTTATAAACTATTTTGCTCATTGTTTACAATGGGAAGTTGGTAGACATTCAGGAAAAAAAATGCCTTTTATATAAAATCATAGTTGCAAAAGTAACCAAAAGGAAAAAAAAAAAAGCAATACTTTCCAGAAACATACTTTGATAAGCAATACAAACCCAGACTAAATAAAAAAAATAGACATTTATAATTAAAAATAAATAAAGAAATATTCAGACCAATATGTCAAAAAAATGCATGAAGATGACTATTCTAGTTTGCAAGCTGCTGGAACGTGATATACCAGAAATGAACAGCTTTTTAAAAGGACAAGTTTATTAAGTTGCAAGTTTACAGTTGCAACCATGACTGTGAAAATGTCCAAATTAAAGCAAGTCTGCAAAAATGTCCAAATTAAGACCCCAAAAAGAGGTTATCTTCACTCAAGAAAGGCTGATGAAGTTTGGGTTTTCTAAGCACATGGCGATGTCTGCTAGCTTTCTCTCTTGTCTTCTTGTTTCTTGAAACTCCTCCAGGGGTGTTTTCCTTCTACATCTCCAAAGGCCTCTGGTTGCATGGGCTTTCGTGGTTCTCATGGCTCAAAGACTTTTCCAAAATGTTTCTTTTTTTTTAATGCTATATAGCAAGGTCATATTCCATTATTTTTTCATGCAAGTATCCTTTTATTGCAGCATCACTTGTTGAATTTTGTTTGTTTGTTTCTCATTTGTGTGTGTGCTGGTTTGAATTATGTATGTACCCTAGAAGAGCCATGCTTTAATCTTAATCCCATTTTGTAAAGGCAGCCATTTCTTCTAATCTCTACTCAGCATTGTATATTTGAAACTGTATTAGATCATCTCCCTGCAGATGTGATTTAATCAAGAGTGTTGTTAGTCTGGATTAGGTGAGGACATGTCTCCACCCATTTGTGTGGGTCTTGATAAGTTTCTGGAATCCTATAAAAGAGGAAACATTTTGGAGATTGGAGATTTGGAGAGAGAAGACAATGCTGCAGCACCATGAAGCAGAGAGTCTATCAGCCAGTGACCTTCGGAAATGAAGAAGGAAAATGCCTCCTGGGGAGCTTCATGAAACAAGAAGCCAAGAGAGAAAGCTAGCAGATGATGCTGTATTCGCCATGTGCCTTTCCAGCTGAGAAACCCTGAATGTGTTTGCCATGTGCCTTCTCACTTGAGAGAGAAATCCTGAACTTCATCAGCCTTCTTGAACCAAGGTATCTCTCCCTGGATGCCTTTGATTGGGCATTTGTATAGACTTGTTTTAATTGGGACATTTTCTCAACCTTAGAACAGTAAGCTAGCAATTTATTAAATTCCCCTTTTAAAAGCCATTCCATTTCTGGTATATTGCATTCCAGCAGCTAGCAAACTAGAATAGATTTTGGTACTGAAGAGTGGGGTGCTGCTATGGTTTGCAAATACCAAGCATGTTGGAATAGCTTTTTAAATGGATAAGGGGAAGAATCTGGAGGAGTTGTGAGACGCTTGATAGAGAAGGCCTAGAATGCTTTGACGAGACTGTTGTTAGAAATGTGAACTCTAAAGATACCTCTGACCAGGCTTTAGATGAGGCACCTGTTATTGTAGATTGGAAAGAAAATGAGCCTTGTTTTAAAATGGCAGATAATCTGGCCAAATTGACTAGTGGCTTTGGCAGGAAGGCAGATTTTAAAAGCCATGAACTTGGATATTTAGCAAAAGAGATCTCCAAATTAAATGTAAAAAGTGCAGCCTGGTTTCTCTTCAAAGCTTATAGTGAAAAGCGACAGGAAAGAGATAAGCTGAGAACTGAACTCTTGGGTATAAAGAAACCAGAAATTGATGTCCTGGAAAATTCTGGGCTTCCAGGAAGGAAGACCCTAGAGAATAGTGCCCCATGTGAGGATTTAACCAGATGTGGAACCAGTCAGCCATCTCAAAGAAAGCCAGGATTGGACATGGAGTTATCCAGGAAAGATTTGTGGAAACTCCTTATGTCTGATGGACACCATCCAAGGCTACTGCACAGAAAGCCAATGAGAGTGCTGTGGGACCTGTAAAAACATAGCTGCTGCCAGTTTGGACTGGGGGGTTCTGAGACAACCAGGAGAGAAAGCTAGCAGATAATGCCATGTTTGTTATGTGCCCTTCCTATGTGCCCTGACCGTGTTCAACATGTGCCTTTCCAGATGAGAGAAAAACTCTGTGTTCACTTGAACTTCATTCTCCACTTGAGAGAGAAACCCTGAACTTCATTGTCCTTCTTGACCAAGATGTCTTTCCCTGGAAGCCTTTGATTGGACTATTCTATAGACTTGTTTTAATTGAGACATTTTCTCAGCCTTAGAACTGTAAACCAGCAATTTATTAAATTCCCCTTTTTAAAAACCATTCCATTTCTGGTATATTGCATTCCAGGAGCTAGCAAACTAGAACAATGTGCTTGTTTGTTGTTTTTTGGGAAGTGCATGGACTGAGAATCGAACCTGGATCTCCCACATGGAAAGTGAGAATTCTACCATTGAACTGCACTTGCCCCCTCCCTATGAAATGTTTCCTCTTTTAAAGGATTCTAGTAAACTAATCAAGACCCACCTGAAGTGGGTTGATCACATATCCCTCTAAGCAAAGGCTAACACCCACAATTGGGTGCATCACATCTCTGTGGAGATAATTTAATCAAATTCCAATTTACAACACTGGACAGGGATTAAAAGAAATTGCTGCCTCCACAAAATGGATCAGAATTAAAACATGATTTTCTAAGGTACATAATCCTTTTAGACTGGCACAATGACTGTGTATGTGCAGACTGAAAAACCATGTTAAAAACTGTTAGCAGTGATTGTCCCTATCTGAGAAGGAAAACTGCTTAGGTGGGGAATAATTTGGGAAGTTAATTAATTTTCCCCTTGGTATCCTTTGCATTCTATAATATTTTTACTATGCATTTGTATTAGTTATTAAAATTGACAAGTCCATAGTAAAATTAAAAACAATTAGCAAGGAGGTGCACATGTGGAAGTAGTACATGATATGGGAAAATAGCTGATATAATTTGACTTCACACAATGTTCTGCAAATAGAGATATATTTTCATACCTATGTTTATGATCCTGTAAAATGAGGAAATTTTTTTAATTTATTGGAAAATGTGAAAAATGTCTAGAAGTTTGAATATGTATCAATATTTTGATATAATTAAACCATTTTTCCACATTAAAAGTTACTCAATTCTCAATTGATCCGTGTGCTGGAGTTTTTATCTTTTTTTTTGAATTAGACACATTTTTATTAGAGAAATTGTGGGTCTAAAAAGCAATAATGCATAAAATACAGTATTTTCTTACACCACTCCACCAACAACAGCTTGCATTGGTGTGGAAGATTTGTTACTATTGGTGACAGTACATTTTATAATTGTACTATTTTTTAACAGTAGTTACCTTTGTTACAATTGATGAAAAATTATTAAAATTGTACTATTATTAATTGTCCATGACTTCCATTAGGTGTAATTTTCCCCATATACTACCTTATTATTAAAACTTTGTATTAGTATCATACATTTGTTATAATTCATGAAAGAACATTCTTGTACTTTTATTATTGACTATAGTCCATCATCTACAGTAGGGTTCATTGTGTTATACAGTCCTATGCTTTATCTTTTGATTTTTATTCTAGAAATATATGCATTGAAAAGTTCCCCCTTTTGACCACATTCACCTCTAGAGTTCAGGGCTGTTGATTCTACTCACAATCATGTGCGGCCATCACCACCATCCAAGTTTTTTAATTTGAGAAAACAGAGCAAAGACATAATAAGAAAGAGGAACAAGAAGCGGGAAGATGATCAGGTGAGCCCTCCATAAAGCAAATGATTGTTGGCTTTAGAGGGGGCAGTGATGATCCTGCCATCATGGCCAAGGGAACAATTTAGGTTGATGAATGCATCATGCCTGAAGCACACTCTCTCTCTCTCTTGCTCTCATTTTCAACTCTTCTGCTGCTCTCTTAAAAAAACCAGGTTGACATAGTTATAATTAATTTGTGAGCACCTAAAAAATGTACTTAAATACAGAATTACTAAAGTGATTTCTTTATTGAAATTTAGTATTTTATTTAAAAACCATCAAGTAGATCAGTTTTCACTCAAAAGAAATAAGCAGCAAGGCTTTATCCTACATATTTCATAGCATCCTCCCTCCAAAACAATAATTATGAAAACTCTTCAAACCTTAAATGTGTATAGATACAGCCATATCTATAAGAAATTCTGTATTAACAGCCTAGAGATGTTTTATATAGTAATGTGGTCCAGTAGAAAACTACTGGTTGTAAAGCGAAATAAAGGACATCTTAGTTCCTGGCTTTGTCACAGTTGGTGTGAGAAGGGTGGTTATTGAGGTTAGTGTTACCTTTCAGTTCTACCTCTACCATTTACTAGTTGATGTCTTTTTAAGTCAGATTTTAGACATATTGAAACTACTCTAGGTATTTCAATCTAAAAATAATTTAATTCAAGGAATTGGGTGTTTGCGCAACCACTAGAAAAGCTGGAGTAGTAGAGGTTGAAGCTAACTACTACTGGTTATATTCATTATAGATTTAATCATAAGGGTAAAATTAATAGTAAACAATAAAATCAGTTGATAAATCAATATACCAGCTTACTATTTCTATGATCTTTCTGTTCCTGAATCAGAAATTTCACTAGTCTTTTTTCAAATTGTCTGATGTCCTTGACAAATAGGAGCATTGGTTATTCAGTTTCCTCTAACATAGATTTTCTTTTTTCAGACAAGTCTTTTAGATGGAATCATGTTGTTTTTTATTTCTCTCTGAAATGCTTCACTCAGGTCCAACACAAGATATGCTCCAAAATCCAAGGACATATGTGCCTTAACTTCAGCATTCTTGTCTTTTGTTTGTGTAAAGTAGATCAGACTATACAGTCATTTCAATAATGTAATATGTAGTTTCCCTTTTGATTGTTTGTTAATTTTGTGTGTATTTGCAAATGAAATGTTAATTGAAAGGACAAAATTTATCTATTCTGTTCATTTAATATAACATCTTTCTTAGATTAGTGTAAATAAAATAATAGGAAAACTTTATAATAGTATATTTGTAGCAAAGTATTATATTTGAAAGGTGACTAATTGATTCTAAATTATCATCTCGAAACTGACATTAATTTGTAATAATATCCTTTGGAATGTCTAAGAGTTATATATAATACCTAAATTAATCTAATGGTAATTTATCACAATTACATGTTTCCTCAAGGCATAAGAAAGACATTAATAATCATCAAATTAACATTTTATAAGACCATTATATCAATAACAAACTCTTACCAAATAATCCCACACAAATTAAAACCTAACATGTTTTTCTTCTGTCCTTCCTTTCTTTCTTTCTTTTGTTCCTCCTTCCTTCCTTCCTTCCTTCCTTCCTTCCTTCCTTCCTTCCTTCCTTCCTTCCTTCCTTCTTTCCTTTCTTCCTTTTTTTCTTTCCCTATTACTTATATTGATATCAAACAACTTGGTAAAATCTTTTGGAAAGTTGAATGATATAGTTTATATAAAATAATTCCTTGAAAATATATATTAACATAAATCTAATTATTCTACTATGCCATTGATGTCACTCAATACTGGTAGTGCTAGGGCAGATCTTAGAGACAATATATGCCATCTCTCATTTTTACACATATGGCGTCTGAGATTCAGGGGTTGGAATTACTGATCCAAAATCATGTTATTTTACAATGGAAAATTACACAAGTCTCCTGTAATTTGATTCATATATCTCTCAATACCCAATTCCAGGAAAAAAGAAATAGAATTTTAACTTGTGGAAAGTGGCTGAAACAGAGAATTACCTCAGTGCTACCTGCTATCACTAGTTTTATGTCAATGTATATTAAAAAATCCTTCTTTTACTCAGGCTGTATATATGCTAGAAAGCTTTTTGAAAAATTTGACTGAACTTTTAAAAGAAATGTGATTTTTATTCATTAATTAAATTACTATAAAACAATTAAAATTGCATTTACAAAATATTTATGGCAATTGATGCAGTACATGAATCACATTTTATTTAGAACATTTTTGCTGTTATTCTGTAGAATAAAATTAATTGCCACTCTTTTGATTGAAGAAATATGTTTGTATATTTCTTATATACAATATTATGAGCTATATCAAAGATTCCAAAGTAAGCACAGAGTAAGGCTTTTGTCAATTCATCAATAGTAGGGCCTCCTACCCCTGAAAAATCAAATTCTGATCGCAAAGTACTTAACTCAAATGTCAGTAAGGTTTTAATCACACAAGAGAGAGCCAAAGTGACATCTTATCTTGCATACATGACTCAGTTCTGTCTCAAGAATGATAATACTTGAGGGTATTTTGAAGTGTAAGTTTTTTTTTTTTACTATTGGTGCAGGATTTTATCACTGTAAGTAGAAAAGCTGTGTTTAACTAGATGGGGGCATGGAGGAACATGCTTATAGTATACTGCTACATGAATAAAAAGAAAGCAAGAATGCTGAATTTTTATCTCATTTTTGTAATAACATTTACTGATGTTATTCTGGAAAGATCCACCAAAATTCAATTAGTAGTTATCTTCTTATATTGATATTTAGAATGATTAAAATGTGTGTTAAGTTTTTTCTGAATTATTCTCTAAAATTTCTATTATGATAGTGTATAGTTTGGCAATGTAATAAAGAGGAAAAAGAAGAAAGAACCCAGATAAATTTCAAAATGGTCAAATTTCCATCTGTATTTGTTTCTTTTATTGAGTAGTTACTTTAAAATATCCATTGACTTTTACAGAGTATAAAACATGATTAGATTTCCCACCAATGGCTCCTGTGGCTGAGAATAACACAAGGGGCATAATTGACCTTCAAACTAGAACTGAATGCCAGAAGAAATACTTGTCAAAGTATAAAAAAAAAAAAAAAAAAAAAAACCTATAAAGAACAGTTTCTTGAACGAGTATCAAAGGAAACCTTAGATATCAAAGCATTTTAGTCTGTTCTCATTCTAGAGAAAGAACTAAATCATATCTAGAAGTATAGTTGTAGCTGTGGTATTCTCTTGAGTAATTAAAATGTTATTAACATTTTTATTGCTGTCAAGGAAAAGTATTTAAGTAAGTATGCAATACCACCCTTCACTTATATTATGTAGTGCCTGCAGCTTACTTAAATGTTGAGGGAGTAAACTGATGATGGCTGAGTGTCTTTTACCAAGCGAGTTTTCAGTTCTAGAGGAAGAATTTGGTCAAAAGTTTAGTTAATGTTGACTGTATTTTCAAGACTCTAGAAAAATTTTCTGATTACATAGAAGGATGAAACAGTAAAAAATCATAAAAAGTGTCCAGAAATTTGGATACTTACAAAGTGGAAAGAAGTAACTGCTTCTCATCTATAGACTACATATATAGTGAGCAGTCCTTTGAGCAACAAAAGCCTATTAGACTCATTTTTAAACAAAGATAAAGTCAATGGCCTATCTGCCAGTATTAGTTGTTAAAAGTTCGGACTTGATTTAGATGTCTGAGATCAAAGATTCATTTCAGGTTTATATCCCAGTAAATCCTTTCTATTGGACATAATGGCTCAGAATAACAATGGGTTGAAAAATATGCTTTTCAAGTCTTCTCTCCAAAGCCAAGGGAGGTATACAGAACTTCCATCCACATACCTTAACCAGAGCAACTGGCCTCCTTGGGACTCTGGCCAAGATGGGATCTCTTCTGCTCCTTAGAATCCTGTGTGCTAGCTAAAACTCCCAATACACTGTTAAATACACATAATGCACAGGACTTCCAGGAAGATGGCTGAATAAGATAGATTGGGTTCACTCCTCCTCCAAAGAACAGCTAGAGAAGGGAGAATAAAAAGACCAGGAAAGTAATTCCAGGGTGTAAGTGATCTAGGAGGGTCTTCTACATCACTTAGGGAGGCTCTGGTTGAAAAAGAAAAAGAATTGAGAGGCAGAGAACCAGAGACAGGCCAGCTGGTGCAAACAGCTTAGTGCATTCATTTCCAGACAGTGACCCAGAGCCATCAGGAGTGCACAGAAAAGGAGACAAGGAAAAGGAAGCACCAGCATAGAATCCTGGACCCCTGCATATATCTGCAACACTACCTGTCATCACACTGTTGTGCCCCTCCACACACACTGGATCCTGTTCCACATCCACCCCACAAATGCAAAGCTTTAGACTACTGAAGGAAATCAACATCCAAAGAAACCCTATCAAGATATCTATATGCCTTGATATCTATAGTGATCTATATGAAGATCACTAACAATATGAAAAGGCAGACAGATACAGCCCAATCTAATGAACAAATTAAAACACTGGAGGAGACATAGATTTTAGAACAATTAATCAAAGATATTCATATAATTTTAATAAATAAAATTAGTAGGGTGGCTAATGACATAAAAGAGACTAGGAAGACACTAGTAGAGCATAAAGAAGAATTGAAAGAATAAATAGAAAAATAGCAGATATCACAGAGATTAAAAATACTGTAGACCAAATAAAAAATATACTATAGAGACACATAACAGCACATTTGAAAGGCAGAAAAAGGAATAAGTGAAGAACAGGACAAGATAACTGGTTTTGAACACTCAAGAAAGCAAATGACAAAAAGGATGGATAAATTTGAATTGGATCTCAGGGAAAGGATGGACAAAACAAAACACACAAACATCAGAATCATTAGCATCCCAGAAAGAGAAGAGAAGAGTAAAGGGCTAGGGTGATTGGTGGAGGAAATAATGGGGGAAAACTTCCCAAACTTTATGAAAGACATAAATATGCAAATAAAAAAAGCCCAACAAACTACAAATAGAATATATCCATATAAGTCTACACCAAGATAAATATTAATAAGTCTGTCAAATATTGAAGAAAAGCAGAAAATTCTGAAAGCAGCAAGAGAAAAACAATCTACTACATACAAGCAAAACCATATAAGACTGAATTTGGACTACTCACCTAGCACTATGGAGGAAAGAAGGTAGTGGTATGATATATTTAAGATCCTGAAAGAAAGGCTTCTAGCCAAGAATTCTGTACCCAGTCAAATTGCCCTTCAAAATGGAGGGAAATGTTAAAATTTTCACAGGCAAACAAAGGCTAAGAGAATATGTCAATAAGAGACCAGCTCTATAAGAAATATTAAAGGGAGTTCTGCCAGCTGAAGAAAAAGAAGAGAGAGAAGTCTGGAGGAGGACATAGAATTGAAGAGTACCAGCAAGGGTAACCTAAAGGATAAAAAGAGAAAGAAAGAAAAGAATGTATCAATCTGACAAATAAAATCCAAAGGATCAGATGACGGATTCAAGAAATGTCTTTACAATAATAACTTTGAATGTTAATGGACTAAATTTACCAATTAAAAGATACAGATTGCTAGAACAGATTAACAAATATAATCCAGCTATATGTTGCTTATGAGAGACTCTTAGACATAGGATGCAAACAGATTGAAAACACCAGGATATACATTCTTCTCTAGTGCACTTGGACCATTCTCCTGACAGATCTTATGCTGGGGCACAAAATAGGTCTCTATAAATTTAAAAACATGGAAATTATTCAAAAAACTTTCTCTGTTCACAATGGAATAAAGCTGGATATCAATAACCACCAAGAATGGGAATTTTCACAAATATATGGAGATTAAATATGACACCACCAGTGGATCAAAGAATAAATTGCTAGAGAAATCAGTAGCTATCTGGAGACAAATGAAAATGAGAATACAACATATCAGAACTTATGAGATGTGGCAAAGGCTGTGTAGAGAGGGAAATTTATTGGCCTAAATGCATATATTAATAAAAACAAGAAAGCAAAAATCAAGGACTTAACTGCTCACCTAGAGGAAACTTGAGAAAGAACAGCAAACTAACCTCAAAGCAAATAGAAGAAGAGAAATAACAAAGATTAAAGCAGAGCTAAATGAATGGGAGAACATAAAAACAGTAGAAAGAATCAATAAAACCAAAAGTTGGTTCTTTGAGAAAATAAATAAAATTGATGGGCCACTAGCAAGGCTGACAAAGAAAAACGTGTGAGGATGCAAAAAAATCAGAAATGAGAGAGGGGTCATTATCACAGACCCTGAAGAAATTAAAAAAAAAAATCGTAAGAAGATACTATGAACAATTATATGCCAATAAACTAGACAACTTAGATGAAATGGACAAATTCTTGGAAAAACACAAACAAGCTATATTGACTCAAGAAGAAACAGAAGATTCAATGAACCAGTCACAAGTAAAGAGATTTGAACAGTCATCAAAAATCTTTCTACAGTGCGGGTCATGGTGGCTTAGTAGGCAGAGTTCTTGCCTGCCATGCTGGAGACCTGGGTTCGATTTCCGGTGCCTGCCCATACAAAACAAACAAACAAACAAAAAAAAACTTCCTACAAAGAAAAGCCCAGGGCCAGATGGCTTCACAGGAGAATTTTATTAAACATTCCAGAAAGAAAGAACTGACACCGATCCTGCTCACACTGTTCCAAAAAATTGAGGAAAAATAAACAGTACCTAACTCATTTTATGAAGTTAACTTCACTTTAATATGAAACCTGGGTAAAGATGCTATAAGAAAGTGATAAATACTACAAGGCAATCTCCCTAATGATTATAGATGCAAAAATTCTAAACAAAATAGTGGGAAAGTGAATCCAACAGCACATTAAAAGAATTATTCACCATGACCAAGTGGGGTTTATACCAGAAATGCAAAGATGGTTTAACACAGAAAATCAGTTAATATAATGTAGCACATAAACAAATCAAAAGGGAAAAATCATATGAGCATCTCAATTGATGCTGAAAAAGCATTCTACAAAATTCAACAACCTTTTCTAATAAAGGCAATTTAAAAGGTAGGAAACAAAGGTAAGTTCCTCAACATGATAAAAGGCATATATGAAAAACCCATAGTCAGCATCGTACTCAATGGTGAGAGATGGAAAGCCTAAGATTGGAATGAGACAAGGATGCCCTCTGCCACCACTATTATTCAACATTGTACTAGTAGTTCTTTTGAGAGCAATCAGGCAAGAAAAAATAAATAAATAAAAGGTCAATAAATTGAAAAGGAAGAAGTAAAACTTTCTTTATTTGCAGATGACACAATACTATACTTGGAAACAAAGTTTCCAATACCATACTATACAATACTATACTATACAACAAAGTTACTTGAGCTAAAAAACAAATTCAGCAAGGTGACAGGTTATAAAATTAATGTGCAAAAATCAGTAATATTTCTATACACAAACAATAATCTAACCAAGGACTCAATTATGGAAAAAAATCCATTCAAATTAGCACTTTAAAGAATCAGATATCTAGGAATGAATTTAATTAGGGATGTAAAGGACTTCTACACAGAGAATTACATAATATTGTTAAAAGAAACCAAAGATCTAAATAGGTGAAAGACTTCCCATACTTATAAATAGGAAGGTTAAATGTAGTTAAGATGTCAATTCTACCCAGATTGATCTACAAATTCAATGCAATATCAATCAAAATTCCATCAACCTACTTTGAAGAAGTAGTTACCAAATTCATCTGGAAGGGAAAGAGATCCCAAATAGCAAAAAGCATCCTGAAAAAAAGAAGAATGAAGTAGGAGGATTAACATGTCCACTTTGAAAACTTATTAGAAAAACACAGTGGTCAAAACAGCAGGGCACTGGCACAAAGATAGAAATATTAACCAATGGAATTGAATCAGGAGTGCAGAAATAGATAATCAAATCATTGGTAAACTGATCTTTGACAAAGCCCCCAAATCTACTGAAGTGGAACAAAATAGCCTTTCAATAAACAGGCATGGGAGAACTGGATATCAATAGCCAAAAGAATGAAGGAGGACCATACGTCACACCATATAAAAATTTTACTCGAACTGAATCAAGCACCTAACATAAGAACAGTAGCATAAAGCTTCTAGAAGATAATGTAGGGAAACATCTTCAGGACCTAGTAATAGGAGGTAGCTTCCTAAACTTTACACTGAAAACATAAGCAATAACACCTACAAGAAAAATAGATAAATGGGAACTCCTCAAAATCAAACACTTTTGCACCTCAAAAGGCTTTGTCAAAAAGGTGAAGAGGCAGCCAACTCAATGGCAGAAATTATTTGGAAGTCATACATCATATAAAGGTTTGATGTCCTGTATACATAAAGAAATCATATAACACAATAACAAAAATTTAGCAACCCAATTATAAAAGGGGGTAAAGATAGGAATAAACACTTTACTGAAGAGCAAATGCAGATGACTAAAAACACATGAAGAGATAGTCATTCTCATTAGCTATAAGGGAATAGCAGATCAAGACTACAATGAGATACCACTTCACATTTATAAGAAAGGCTGCTGTTAATCAAATAGGAAACTGTAAATTATGGAGAGGATGTGGAGAAATTGGGACATTTATGCACTCCTGGTGAGAATGTATGATGGTGCAGCTGCTATGGAAGACAGTTTGGTAGTTCTCAGAAAACTAAATGTCAGGTTGCCCTATGACCCGGCAATACCTCTACTCGATATATACTCAGAAAAGCTGAGAGCAGTGCTACAAACAGACATTTGTACACCCATGTTCATAGCAGCACTATTCACAATCACTAAAAGATGGAAACAACCCAAGGGCCCATCAACAGATAAGTGGATTAACAAAATGTGATATGTACATAGGATGGAATATCATGCAGCACGACGAAATGCTTCAGCATCCTGAAGAACATGACAAGATGGATGAGCCTTGAGGACATAATGCTGAGTGAAATAAGCCAGACACAAAAGGAAAGATAGTATATGATTCCATTTTTATGATCATGGTAAAGCTAAAATCAGAGGATTATAATACAAAATATAGGGGACCTAGAGATAACAGAAGCTTGAGATGGTTGAACAGCTTACTAATGAGGTTAAACTTAATTGTAAGGGAATAGACAGAAGTGAAGGAAGTCCATTAGTGGATCTATAAGTAATATTACCATATTGAAGGTGAGCATGATTGAAATGGGTTGTATAGACTCATGTGTCCCACGGATTAACACTACAAATATAAGTAAATTCTTGCATGAACTACTGCAAAGGTATGAATCTTGTATAAACAGCTTATAATTTCAGGGTATAGGGGGAAAGTGATCTTGCCTGCTCTGGGCTGTGCTTAATAAGAAAACATTAACTGTGCTGCAGCAATACTAGGGGTACAAAATGAGAAGGGCAAGAGTTAAGGGGAGATTTGGATTTTCTCTTTGGTGAGGGTGTGTTTATTGGCTATCTTTCTCTTGGGAAAAATGAAATCATCTAAAATTAAGAATGTTGATAGACTGTTGACGTTGGACATTATACATGAAGCCCAGTAGATAGAAATGGCTGAAAGATGCACTAACTGAGAAGTAGATTGGTAAACGATGGTGAAAATATATGACTGAACATAGTGCTGCCAAAAAAAGGAATGAAGTTGTGAGGTATGCGACAATGTGAATGAATCTGTGGGACATTTGGTGAGGCAAAATAAGCCAGAAACAAATATTGTATGATCTCATTTAGAAAATACTTATAAGAAAACTGGGGCCTAGATTATAAGCTCTTATAGTAGTCACATTTAGTCCAGAGTGATAATTGTTATTTCTAGATTTTAGGGGGCTGTTTTATATATGTATAACCTGGTATTTAGAAAATGAAGCCAATTGAATCAGAATTAAGGTAATTCAGAATACAGGAGTAAGGAAGACATTGCATGTATTTTAGAACTTCACCTACTCTTTGAGACTAAAGGAAGAAAGTTTTATTATGTCAAGAACATAGGTTTTCTGTAGCACATAATATAACTCAACCTGTCTGGATAGATCATTTAAACAGTCCAAACACAGGGAGCCCAGAATACAAATGAGAGCCTTTAATCCTGTATAGCTTCATATAATGCCTGGATACATCACAGAGTTTATTAAACAGATAACCAAAAAGTATTGGCAAAGTCCCTTGAGGGATGGGAAAAAAATTATGAAACTGTTAAACTTTACCACCAAGGAAACCCCAGATACTGTGCCAAACATTAGGGACACCCAAATCAATAGGCCAAGCCCTTGATTTTATTTATGTATTTATGTGTTTATTTATTTATTTGCATGGGCAGGCACTGGGAATCGAATCTGGGTCTCCAGTATGGCAGGCAAGAATTCTGCCACTGAACCACTGCCACACTGTCCCCAAGGCCTTGACTTTGAGGCTTGCTCTCATGAAGCTTATGTGTGTAGTTGAGAAGCTTAGCCAACCTATAAGTATGTCTAAGAGTTACCCCTGGAGGACCTCTTCTGGAGCTCAGATGTGGCCATTCTTTCTCTAAGCCCTTCTCTGCAAGTGTAACCATTGCCCTCCCCCCTATGTGGGACATGACTTCCAGGGACGAAAGTCTCCCTGGTGGCATGGGAGATGACCCCCAAAGATGAGAATGGCCCTGGCACTGTGGTATCAACAATGCCATCCTGACCAAAGGGTCAAAGAAATGTAACAAATAAGGTATCAGTGGCTGAGAGAGTTCAGAGTTGTGAGGCTACATTGGAGGTCACTCTTATGCACACTTCAGTGAGAATTGCTGCCTATTGCAACTTGTCAAATCCCAACCAATCCTAAAGAATAACTAGGGTATGATATAAGATTCTATAAATGTTCCATGCACTAGGGTAACTCTCCAAAACCTACAAATTCCAGATAGGTGCCTGGATCAGATAAATCCTGAAATGCAGAGGGGCTATCCCTTCTAGAACATCAACTAGTTCCATTCCTAATCCCATATTATTGGCAGCCCCTTTCAAAATGAAAAACTTAGAATAAGCATATCCCAGAGACCCCTAAAGAGTGGGAGAAAGGTCAAAGGTGATGGTGGAATTATACAGAGAAGGCCGGGTTTAACAAATGAGTATGAGAACTGAATCATCATATTGATATTTCTTTTAGCCTCCAGTACCTTAGATCAGCTAGAAAGAAAAACCTAAAATTATGAAATTGTAATCCATACTAAACTCTGAAATTTGTTCTGCAACTAATTGTTGCAATATACTTTGAAATTTATTGCTTTTATGTATATATGTTATTTAAAAAGTAGGAGGAACATAACAGAGAAGATAGGATTTAACAAATGAGTATGGCTGCTGAATCATTATATTGATATTTCTGCTGGTCTCCAGTGTCTTGGAGCAGCTAGAAGAAAAAATAAAAAAATTGTGGTACTGTAACACATACCAAACTTTAAAATCTGTTCTATGACTGCTTGTTAAAATGTACTTAGAAATTTATTGCTTTTCTGTATGTATATATGTTATATTTAACAATTAAAAAAAATATTTGAAAAAAGAATGTTCTTCCAAAGAAGCAAGAAATACTTGAGCTGCAATCAACTAAGAAAGAAGAGAAAGGCAGAGTCAAACAACAACATCCACAACAAAGAAATTTGGCAAATCTAGGATGTATGTATAGGAAATAAATGTGAGTGGGATTATTGGCACATGTTGCTGACTGAATCAAATTGATGCAAATCCTACCATGTAAAAGATATCATCGCTTACAATAAAAATATCTGTGACTATTGAAGACTAACAATAACCCTTGAGCACCCAATCCTTTTGAACAGGAAGGAGGATAAGAAAAAGTTGCCAAATTCCTTGGAGGGTGTGTTTTCCATTGTGCCTTTCATCTGCAACTGAGTACAGAAGTAAGGAGATCAGAATTACCCAGAGTATGGAATCAAGAGCCACAAAGAGAAATGGAGTGAGGACCCCTTCCAAAGTGGAGAATTGTGGCTAACCAAGGAATATTCCACATTCTCAGGATAGAGGTCCTTACAATAACTACCCTGTAATATTAAGTATTGATATCCAAACCTTCATTTTTTTCACTTTTTAGTAGGAATATTCCCTGAGATGATTTAGTCCCCTAGTTATCTGGGGCCTCTACTTAGCCCATAAATCTCTAGGTCAAGAGAAGCCTCATAGGAATGCAATGAAGAGATTAGCACAAATAATTGTTTACTGGAGATATCAACAAACAACACAGATATCCAGGATTCTGTGTTTGAGGCCAGGAATCCATGGGAATTCATTGATGCCTCCTTTAGAAGAGATTAGGCATTGTTTCTGAAGAGGGTTGAAGGTGATGAGAAAGGTAGGCTGTTGGAATCACTATCTTTTTCACCTTTCCATATTCCCAAAATATGGTAATGAGTAGAATTATAGTTCCAGACCACCTTTCAATTGAGTGAGACCAAGTAACTAGTTCTGCCCAATGAATTGTGAGCAGAAAAAAAAATGGCAGCTATTAACTTAAGGAAACAGGATCTAAATGCTTGATAAAAACCTTCAGAGATTCCTGTCCTTCTGGTGATATCATCATTTGACTTTCTTCCATCAGTTTAATCTTTAAATAACAAAATTAATGAGAGCTCACACAATGACAATCTGGAAATGTTATATAGTATGGGTTAAAACCAAACTTTGATGGGTTTGAGTCACTGATTTTCTTTATTTTTTTTACTGCACCATTACCTTCAGTATTTTTTACTGATAGGCTTACAGTGCTATTTTCCACTTCAGTTTCAAAGAAACAAAGGTTAGAGAAAATATATGACTTGCCCAAGTCATTCAGTCATTCAACTACTACACAAAGAATTGCTATATGAACACTTTCCCCCTTTTTAAAATGCATTTTTTTAATTTATTGCACTGTAGGATATAGCTAATTATCTCAATTACCTAAAATACATAGAAAATTCATATTGTTGCCCTGAAAATTGCCATTGAACACGATTTTTAATCAATGAATAGACCAAATGAAAGAAAGGGAAACATATTTTCCTACTTCTTCCCTGCTCCAGATTAGAAGGGAATATTTGGGGTAGTCTTATGCCCTCTCCCCAACTTTATATTTAAATTGGAATGATTAATGTATCACTTTTCAGAAGCAAAAGAAATATAAAGCTTTTTGCAGACAAACTTTCCTCTTGATCAGAAAATCTACCTCTGTGAGAGAATAGTAGAGAAATACAGATAGGAGAAATGGAAAGAAAATTCTGGTGACTTTCACTTTTTTGTTCCCAGTTCTTCTGGAAACCTTTCCTATGCTTTGAAATCATCTTTGACTTTCTTGAATAAAAAGTTTATTTTTGTTCTAAAGTAGTTCCAATTTTATTTTTGTCACTTGATATCAAAGGATTACAAAAGTTTATGCCCAAAAGACCATGGTGTCACATTTTCAATGATTTCTATAGATTTTATATCTGTTTCTTATTTAATCCATAGGTGTTCAGGTATTTAATAAAAACACTTTATGCTTTTGTAACTCCTTATTATTGTTTATCTTCATTAGAACAATTTTAGGTTTCAGAAAAATGATGTAGATAATATGGGAAATAGTTTCATATATACCTACATTTCACACACACAGTTTCCGCCAATTTTACCATTTTGCATTAGTGTAGTGTATTTGTTACAGTTGACAAAATAATATTATTATATTCATATTATTAAACATGGTTCACAGTTTACTTAAGGTTCATTCTTTGTGTTGTATAGTTCTATGTTTTTGTATTTTTCTTTTTTTAATTTTTTTTATTGGTAAGGAACATAAAATCTAAAATTTCCAATTTTATCCACTTTCAACTACGCAATTCATTGATAATAATTACATTCATGATGTTGTTTTAAGATGACCACCAGCCATTACCAAAGCTATTCCATTACTCCAAGCAGAAAATCCTTACCAATTAATCATTAGCTCCCCATTCCCTACTCCTAACTAGCTAATGGTAATCTGTATTCTAGATTCTAATTTTGTGAATTTTAAAATTCTAATTGTTTCACATGAGTGAGAACATGCAATACTTGTTCATTTGTATGTGGCTTATTTTCCTCAACATGATGTGTTAAAGGCACTACATATCAGAACTTCATTACTTTTTATGACAAAATAATATTCCATGGTATGTATATACCACAACTTGTTTACTCATTCATCTGTTTCAGACACTTGGGTTGCTACCATTTTTTTTTTAATTGTTAATAATTGTACTATGATCACCAGTGTGAAAATATCTATTTGAGTCCTTGCTTCCAATTCTTTGGGGTATTTCTGCAGAAGTGAGATCACTGGGTCATATGGTTATTTCATACATAACTTTCTGAGGAAATGCTGAACTATTTTCAAGAAAACCTGCACTATTTTGCACTCCCATCAACAATGTTTAATGGTTCCTATTTCTCTACATTCTCTTCAACTCTATTGTTTTCCTTTTAAAAATATTTTTATTAATAAATCTTCACACACATACAGTCCACACAGGATGTATCATCTGTGGCTCACAATATAAACACATACTTGTGTATTCATCACCATGATCATATTAGAACATTTGCATCACTCCAAAAAAGAAATAAAAAGAAAAAAAAATCTCATACATCCCATATCCCTTACCTCTACCTCTCATTGACCACTAGTATTGCACTCTACCCAATTTATTTTACATCCTTTCACCCCTATTGTATATTTAGTTTTTATCCATATTTTTAACTCGTCTGTCCATATCCTGGATAGAGGAGAATCAGAAACAACATTTTCACAATCACACAATCACATTATAAGAGTCATACCATTATAAAATAGTCCTCAAGAATCAAAGCTACTGGAACACAGCTCAACAGTTTCAGGTACTTCCCTCCAGCCACTCCAATACACTATAAAATAAAAAGGTATGACTATAAAGCACATAAGAATATCATCCAGGATTACCTCTTGAATCTTTGAAATCCCCCAGCCATTGAAAATTTATTTTGTCTAATTTCTGTCTTCCCCCTTTTGGTCAAAAGACTTTCTCAATTCCATGATATTGGGTCCCAGATCAAAGTGGGAGTTCTGTCCCATGTTGCAATGGTGATTTAAATGCTGGGAGTCATTTCCTATATAGTGGGGAGAACAGTGAGTTCACCTGCCAAGTTGGCTTAGAGAGCGGTCATGTCTGAGCAACAAAAGAGGCTCTCTGGTGGTGACACTTAAGTATAATTATAAATAGGCTTAACCTATCCTTAGCAGAATGTTTCACAGGGACAAGGGTGATCCCCAAGATTGAGAGCTTGGCCTATTGATTTGATTGCCCCCACTGCTTGTGAGAATATCAGGAATTCTCCAAATGGGGAAGTTGAATATTTCCTCCTTTTCCCCCAGCCACCCAAGGAGACTTTGCAAATACTTCTTTAATCACTACCCAAATTTCTCTGGGATATATGGGGCATCACACTAATCTGAACAAACCAAAAAGTTCTCATGCCCTATTCAAGATTCCATGTACTTATGGTGCTCAACTAAACCATATATTTATGGTGTTCAACTAAACTAATCACAAAAATTAAATTAGATAAAGCACTATCCAAAATATGAATTTTTCATCAAATACCAATCTCTCCTCTTGGGTTCACACAGAAGTAAGAATTTTAAAATGTGGATGATATAATCTTTCACTCTGTATTATGGGCTACATTAGTCCTAGCCAGATTAGTTTCATTCATATCTTCAGCCAAAGTCTGATCCCTTTCTCAACTTTTTAAACAGTTACTGCATGGGGTAATGCTGACTTTTATAGCTACAGAGCTCTAATTCTGAGCCTCAGTTGTGACTTAAATACCCCAAATTTCTGGGAATGACCAGGGTTATACGCAAACAGCTCAGTATCTCAGAATTTAAAAATAACAATTACAACTCCTGAATATATGTGACTGCTACAAGAGTTTACAATCTAAGACCCTTTACAATAGGCCTCAGTCTGATAACCCATGCTTTTCCACATCAGTTCACTGAGTTTTTATATTATAGTTAGTTCATATGAGTGAGGCATGATAATATTTAACTTTTTGCTTCTGACACTTCATTCAACATATGATCCTTAAGATGTACCTTGTTGCATGCCTCACAACTGCATTCCTTCTTGTGGTCTCTCAATAGTCCATCATGTATATACATCACAGTTCCCCTTTGATTTCCTCCATCATTGTACACTTAGGCCACCTCCATCCATTGTGAGTCAAGAACACCTACTGCCATACACACCAATGGGCAAATGTCCATTCATGTACCCACACTCAGTTCCTTCAATTATACTGAACAACAGGATTGCAGGATCATATGGCAACCCCACCCCTGGCCTCTTGTGGAATCACCACACTGCCCTCCAAGAGGCTGCACCTCTCAATTTCCCTGCCTATAGTGAATAGGTACATCTCCTTTTCCGTATTTTCTCTAGCACTTATTTCTTTTTGTTCTTTTTAAGCAGTTATATTTGCATATCATAAAATCCAATCTAATTAAACAGACATGCCATCACTACCATAATCTATATGAAGATATTTTCTTTTCTTCCACAAAAATCCAGACACCTTCTGCCACACCTGTTGACATTTAGGTTTGGCCTAATGCCTTTGTTACGTTCAATGGAAGAGTATTACAATGTTACTGTTGACTATAGACACAGCTTGCATTGATTGTACTTTATCCTCTACACCATCCATTTTCAACACCTTGCAAGTTGACACTGATTTGTTCTCCCTCAGGAAAAAAGTTTTCTTTTTATGTGTACACTTAGTCACCATCAAAGTTCACTCTAGGCATTCCTAAATTATACAGTCTCAGTCTTTATCCTCTATCTTTCCTTCAGGTTTCATACATGCCCCCAGTCCTTTCCTCTCAGTAATACTCATATTCAGGTTGATTGATGCAGTTATATTATTGTGCTACAATCAGGTAGTATTGTCCTATCCATTTCTGAATTTTTACACTCAGTATTTTGTTGCACAATCTTTATCCCTTCAGGACTAACTGCTTAATCTCTATTTCTATCTCCTGATAATCTATGTTCTTAACTTCAACTCTCAGAGTTCACACATTAATATTAATTTATAGTAGTAAAACCATACTGAGTCTAACTTTGTTTCTGACTAATTTTACTCAGCATAATGCTTTCAAGATTCATCCATGTTGTTACATGTTCATGACTTTATTATGTCTTACAGATGTGTAATATTCCATCATATATATATACATATACATATGTATATGTGGTGTATATATGTATATATACCACAGCTTGCTTAGCCATTCCTCAACTGATGGACATTTGGGCTGTTTTTATCTCTTGGCAATCATAAGTTATACTGTTATATAAATCATTGTGTGAATGTCTGTTTGTGTCCTTACCTTCAGTACCTCTGAATATATAACCAGTAATAGGATTGCTGGATCATATGGCAATACTATACTTAGCTTCCTGAGAAAACAAAATACTGCCTTCCATAGTGGTTGTAACATTTTATATTCCCACCAACAGAGGATAAGTGTGCCTGTTTCTCCATGTCATCTCCCACATATGTCATTTTCTCGTTTTTTGATAATGGCCATTATAGTGGATCTCAAATGATATCTCATTGGGGTTTTGATCTACATTTTCCTAATAGCTAGTGAAGTTGAGCATCTTTTCATCTGCTTTTTAGCCTTTGTGTTTCCTCTTCTGAGCAGTGTCTGTTTGTGTCTTTTGCATATTTTCTAATTGGGTTGTTTGTCTCTTTGTGGTTGAGTTGCAGAATCTCTTTATATGTTCTGGATACAAAACCCTTATCTGATATGTGGTTACCAAATATTGTATCCCACTGCATAGGCTGCCTTTTTACTTCCCTGACAAAGTTTTAAATGCACAAAATTGTTTAATTTTGAGGAGATTCCATTTATCCATTGCTTTTTCAAAGCTCATACTTTGGGTGTAAAGTCCAGGAAACTCCCTCTTATTACAAGATTTATAAGATATTTCCCTACCTTTTCTCCTAAATGTTTTATGGTCTTAGCTCTAATGTTCAAGTCTTTGAGCCATTTTGAGTTGATTTTTGTATAGGGTGTGATGTATGGACCCTCTTTCACTCTTTTACATGCAGATATCCAGTTTTCCAAGCAGCATTTATTGAAGAAAATGCTCTGTCTCAAGTGTGTTGGCATGACTATCTTATCAAAGATCAATTGCCCAGCAAAATTTCATCAAAAATCAAATAAATGAGTTGAGGGGCACTATAAAGAAGGTGTGGGGTGAACAAAAAACCCTACAAAGTCTCAGAAAAAAAAAGCCACAGAACTTATGGGAATGAAAGACACAATAGAAGAGATGAAAACACACACACACACATGCACAAGGAAACCAGCAATAGTTTTGAAGAGGTAAAAGAAAGAATTAGTGAACTAGCAAACTGGACATCTGAAATCCAATATAGAAGAGAAAATACAGGGAAGTAAATGGAAAAATATAAGCATGGTCTGAGGGAATTTAATGACATCATGAAGCACACAAATATATACGTTGTGGGTGTAACAGAAGGAGAAGAAAAAGGAAAATGAAGTGAAAGACTAAGGGAATAAATAATCACTGAAAATTTCCCATCATTTATGAAAGACATATAATTAGAGATCCAAAAAGTATAGCATACCCCAAACAGAATAGATCTAAATAGACATACTCCAAACACTTATTAATCAGATTGTCAAAAGTCAAAGACAAAGAAGGAATTTTGAAAACATCAGGAGAAAAGCAATCTATCAAATACAAGGGAAGCTCAATAAGACTATATGTGGATTTCTCAACAGAAACCATGGAGTTGAGAAGGCACTGGTATGAAATATTGAAGTTTCTGAAAGAAAAAAAAAACCTGCCAATCAGGATTTCTATAACCAACAAAACTTTCCTTCAAAAATGAGAGGGAGATTAAAATATTTTCAGACAATCACTGAGAGAATTTGTGACTAACAGACTGCCTCTGCAAAACATATTAAAGGGAGCATTGCAGGCAGATAGGAAAAGGCAGGAGAGAGAAGTCTGGAAAAGAGTCTATAAATGAATGCTATGAGTAAAGGTAAAAACAGAAAACACAATTAGATATGATAAAATCCAAAAGACAAAATGGTAAAAGAAAGTAATGCCTTTGCAGTAATAATATTACATATAAATGGATTAAACTCCCCAATCGAGAGATGTAGACTGGCAGAATGGATTAGGAAACAGGACCCATCAATATGCTGTCTACAGGAGACTCACTTTAGACCCAAAGTAAAAAATAGGTTGAAAGGGAAAGGTTGGGAAAAGATATTTCATGCCAACAACAGGCAGAAATTTGCAGGAGTAGCTACACATACTTTGAAACAAGCCACAGTGCTCCAAAACACATGAGGCAAACACTGACAACACTGAAGGAAGAAGTAGATACCTCTACAATAATAGTTGGGGATTTAAATTCCCCATTGCCATGGTTAGGTTCATGTGTCAACTTGGCCAAGTGGTGGTACCTGTTTGTCCAATTGGGCAAGTGCTGGCCTGTCTGTTGTGATGAGGACATTTCATAGAATTAAAACATGATCATGTCAGCCACATCCACAGCTGATTATATTTGTAATCAGCCAAAGGGGAGTGTCTTCTGCGATGATTAATGCTTAATCTGATCACTGGAAGCCTTTTAAGGAGGATTCAGAAGAGACGGGCTCTTCCTGTCTCTGCTGATAAGCCTCTACTGTGGAGTTCACCCAGACCCTCTATCAGAATCATCGGCTTCACAACCTGCCCTGCAGATTTTGGACTCTGCATTCCCACAGTTCCATGAGACATTTTTATAAATTTTATATTTGTGAGTGTTCCTGGTGATTCTGTTTCTCTAGAGAACCCTAACTAATACATCTTGGTACCAGGAGTGGTTCTTAAGAAACAGAATCTTAAAAATGGGTTTTTATGAATGGTTTTCTACTCTGACTGGACTCAAAGACACTAAAGACTCTGATTCCCATAATCAGAATGACACTCCCAATCCATGGAGTGAGTTGGCAAAAGAGATATTCAAAATATCACCATTCGATTCTCCTAATGCTTCAGTTGTATGAAGCCAGGCTCTGGGTGATATTTTTGACACCTTTACAGGGTTTTGTAAAAATAAGAGGTATAGAGATGTTGGTTGGGTTTTGTTAGATACACTGGCTACATTTAAGGAGTGAAAGGGATGGGCTTAAGGCTTCAAATGAATCTTAAGCCATCTGACAGATATAGACGTTTCTATGAGTATCCTGAAGGAAAATCTTATTTCCTATAGCCATAGACTTGAGATCTCTGAGAATCAGACTCGGAATCTTATTGTTAGATTAGCAACTTTACAACATAAACTGAAATCTCAATCTTGCATGGTGTCTGCAGTTAAAGTGAGGGCATTGATTGGAAAGGAATGAGACCATGAAAAAAGGGATGGTGACATATGGATTGATAATGATGTCGGGGGTGAGGTTGAAACTCTAGATAACCCTGTAATAGTCTGCCCTGAAGACATAGATGCCTCACCTCCAGCCTGCCTTGAGGAATTGACCACCCAACCTCCTCCTGAAGGGATTAGCCCTAAAGTGATTAATCCTGTTTCACCAGATGAAACTGCAAATGAAGGCCCTGAAGCAAATGGCTTGGAAGATATTTCTGATTCTTTTCATGACCCACCCCCACCACCCCTCATTTCTTTCAGGCCTATAATAGACTAATGTCCCAACAGGTCCCTAAAGGTGAGGTACAAAGTATCACACATGAGGAGGTATGTTATACTCCAAAAGAACTGTGTGAGTTTTCCAATTTGTATAGTCAGAAATCAGGGGAATATGTGTGGCAATGGGTTCTAAGGGTGTGGGATAATAGTGGGAGGAGTATAAGCCTGAATCAGGATGAATTTATTGATATGGGGCCACTACGCAGAGATTCTGCCTTCAATGTTACAGCTCGAGGGGTTAGAAAAGGTATTAACAGTTTGTTTGGATGGTTGGTTGAAATATGAATCAAAATGTGGCCAACATTACCTGAGGTCGAAATGCCAGAACTTCCCTGGTATAACGTAGATGACGGGATCCAGAGGCTTAGAGAGATTGTAATGTTAGAATAGATTTATCATGCAAAGCATGCTCTTACACCCCAAGAATGTCCGGAGGATGCACATTTTACCAGAACAGTGAGAAATAAATTTGTGAGGCTAGCACCATCATCCTTGAAGAGCTCTGTGGTTGCACTTCTCTGTAGGTCAGATATTACTGTAGGAACTGCAGTCAGTGAGCTGGAATCCTTAAATACAATGGGGATGATGGACTCAAGAGTTGGCAGAAGCCAGGTGGCAGCACTTAATCACCAGAGACAAGGTAGACATGGCTATTATAATAGACAGCAAATTCAAAGCAGGAGTCAAAATTATATGACTTGCAGAGATTTGTGGCATTGGCTAGGAAATCATGGGATACCTAGAAATACAATAGAAGTGCAGTCTACTAAATTCTTGTTTGAGTTGTATAAACAAAAGAGTATTAGGTCAAGTGAACAGGAGTCTAATCTAAATTACAAAAACAGAGTCACGGCCCCTTAATCAATTTCCAGACTTGAAACAGTTTACAACCCAGAGCCCCTTGAATGAAGGGGAAGCCAAATCCCTTTGGGGGAGAACCCTGTTACACTGCCACAAATTTATACTGTCAATCTTTCTCCAAATCTTCACCAAGGACACCGATGGCCTTTTACCAGAGTAACTGTGTTTTGGGGAAAAGGAAATGATCAGATATTTTGGGGATTGTTAGACACTGGTTCTGAAGTGACATTAATTCCAGGGTACCCAAAACATCACTCTGGCCCACCAGTCAGAGTGGGGGCTTATGGGGGCCAGGTGGACAATGGAGTTTTAGCTCAGGTCTGTCTCACAGTGGACCCATTCTGTAGTTATTTCCCCAGTTCCAGAATGTATAATTGGCATAGACATACTGAACAAGTGGCAGAAAACCCTTATTGGCTCTCTAACTCATGCAGTGAGAGCTATTATGGTGGGAAAGGCCAAGTGGAAGCCACTAGAACTGCCCCTACCAAGCAAAATAGTAAATCAGAAGCAACATAGGATTCCTGGAGGGATTGCAGAGATTACTGCCACTTGAAAGATGCAGGGGTGGTGATTCCCACCACATCCCCATTCAACTCTCCCATTTGGGCTGTGCATAAAACAGATGGGTCTTGGAGGATGACAGTGGATTATCGTAAGTTCAACCAGGTGGTAACTCCAATTGCAGCTGCTGATCCAGATGTTTATCATTGCTTGAGCAAATCAATACATCCCCTGGTACCTGGTTTGCAACTATTGATCTGGCAAATACTTTTTCTCATTAGCTTTTAGTAAGGACCACCAGAAACAGTTTGCTTTCAGCTGGCAAGGTCAGCAATATGCTGTCACTGTCCTACCTCAGGGGTATATCAACTCTCCAGCCCTATGTCACAATCTTGTCCCCAGGGAACTTGATTTTTTCTCCCTCCCATGAGACATCACACTGGTCCATTATATTGGTGATATCATGCTGATTGGGCCTAGTGAGCAAGAAGTAGCAACTATTCTAGACTTACTGGTAAGGCATTTGCACATCAGAGGATGGGAGATAAATCCAACAAAATTACAGTGACCTTCCACCTCAGTGAAATTTCTAGGTGTCCAGTGGTGTGGGGCATGTCGAGAAATCCCTTCTAAGGTGAAGGATAAGTTGCTGCATCTGGCCCCTCCTATGACCAAAAAAGAGGCACAATGCCTAGTTGGTCTTTTTGGATTTTGGCGACAACATATTTCTCATTTGGATGTGTTACTCTGAACCGTTTATTGAGTGACCAGAAAAGCTGCTAATTTTGAGTGGGGACCTGAACAAGAGGAGGCTCTGTGAGAGGTCCAGCCTGTTGTACAAGGTGCTCTGACACTTGGACCATATGATCCAGCAGATCCAATGGTGCTGGAAGTCTCAGTGGCAAGAAGAGATGCTGTCTGGAGCCTTTGGCAGGCCCCTATAGGAGAATCACAATGCAGACCCTTAGGATTTTGGAACAAAGCCTTATCATCTGCTGCATATAGCTACTCTCCTTTTGAGAAACAGCTTTTGGTCTGCTACTGGGCCTTAGTAGAGACTGAATGCTTAACCATGGGCCACCAAGTTGCCATGAGACCCGAGTTGCCTATCATGAACTGGATGTTGTCTGACCCACCAAGCCATAAAGTTGGGCGTGCTCAGCAGCACTCTATTGTAAAATGGAAATGGTATATATGGGATAGGGCCAGAGCAGGTCCTGAAGGCACAAGTAAGTTACATGAAGAAGTGGCACAAATGCCCATGTTCTCTATTCCTGCCACATTACCTTCTCTTTCCCAGACCAGAGCTATGGACTCTTGGGGAGTTCCTTACAATGAATTGACTGAGGAAGAGAAAATTTGGGCATGGTTTACAGATGATTCAGCAAGATATGCAGGTATTACCCGAAAGTGGACAGCTGTAGCACTACAATCCCTTTCTGGGGTGTCCTTGAAGGACAGTGGTGAGGGAAAATCCTCCCAGTGGGCAGAACTTTGAGCAGTGCACCTGGTTGTTCATTTTGCTTGGAAGGAAAACTGGCCAGCATTGCGTTTGTATACTGATTCATGGGCTGTTGCTACTGGTTTGGCTGGATGGTCAGGGACTTGGAAAGACCATAATTGGAAAATTGGTGACAAAGAGGTCTGGGGAAGAAGTATGTGGATAGACCTTTCTGAGTGGGCTAAAAACATGAAGATATTTGTGTCTCATGTGAATGCACACCAGAGGGTGACTTCAGCAGAGGAAGATTTTAATAATCAAGAGGATAAGATGACCAATTCTGTGGATATCAGCCGACCTCTAACCCCAGAAACTCCTGTCACTGCCCAATGGGCTCATGAACGAAGTCATGGTGGTAGGGATGGAGGTTATGCATGGGCTCAACAACATGGACTTCTACTCACCAAGGCTGACTTGGCTACAGCCACTGCTGAGTGTCCAATCTGCCAGCAGCAGAGACTCACACTCAGCCCCCAATATGGCACATTTTCCGAGGTGACCAGCCAGCTACATGGTGGCAGGTTGATGACATTGGACCACTCCCTTCATGGAAGGGGCAGCAATTTGTTCTAACTGGAATAGACACATACTCTGGATATGGGTTTGCTTTCCCTGCATGCAATGCTTCTGCCAAAACTACCATCCATGGGCTTACAGAATGCCTTATCCATCATCATGGTAGTCCACACAGCATTGCTTCTGATCAAAGAACACACTTCACAGCAAATGAAGTGTGGAAATGGGCGCATGCTCATGGAATTCTCTGGTCTTATCATGTTCCCCATCATCCAGAAGCAGCTAGATTGATAGACCGGTGGAATGGCCTTTTGAAAACTCAATTACGGTGCCAACTAGATGACAATACCTTGAAGGGCTGGGGTAATATTTTCTAGGAACCTGCATATGCTCTGAATTAGTATCTGCTGTATGGTGCTGTTTCTCCCATAGCCATCATCCATGGGTCCAGGAACCAAGGGGTGGAAATGGCAGTGATACCACTCACTATTACCCTTAGTGATCCACTAGGAAAAATTTTGCTTCCTGTCCCTGCGACCCTGAGCTCTGCTATTCTACAGGTTTAAGTTCCAAAGTGGGGAGTGCTTCCTCCAGGAGAAACAACAATGATTCCATTGAACTGGAAGTTAAGACTGCCACCTTGTCACTTTGGGCTACTTATATCACTGGATCAACAAGCCAAGAGGGATTACATTACCGGCTAGGGTGATTGACCCTGACTATAAGGGGCATGTAGGACTGCAACTACATAAATGGGGGTAAAGAAGAGTTTTCCTGGAATATCGGAGATCTAGGGCATCTTTTAGTACTACCATTCCCTGTGATTAAAATCAATGGAAAACTGCAACAACCCAATCCAGGCAGGATTACCAATGGCTCTGAAACTTCAGGAATGAAGTATATCAAAGAACTTTGTCAGGAAAGTAAAAAGTCAGCTGGTGCAATGGGAGACAATATTTGTAAACACATATCAGATAAGGGTCAATATCCAGAATTATATAAAGAGATTCTTCAACTCAACAACAAAAAGACAAACAACCGAATTTAAAAATGGGCAAAAGACATAGTGAGACACTGCTCAGAAGAGGAAATACAAAAGGCTAAAAGACACGTGAAAAGACGTTCAACTCCACTGGCTATTGGTGAAATGCAAATCAAAACCACAATGAGATATCATCTGACATTCACTAGAATAGTCATTATCAAAACAAACAAACAAACAGAAAACAAAAAGTGCTGGAAAGGATGTGGAGAAACAGGCACACTTACCCACTGTTGGTGGAAATATAAAATGGTGCAACTGCTCTGGAAGGCAGTTTTTCAGTTTCTTAAGAAGCTAAGTATAGAATTGTCATATGACCCAGCAAATCCCATTACTAGGTATTATGTTCAGAGGATCTGAAGGCAAGGACACAAACAGACATTTGCACACCAATGTATATAGCAGCATTATTTTTGATAGCTAAGAGATGGAAACAGCTCAAATATTTGTCAGTGGATGAGTGGTTAACAAGCTGTGATATGTTCATATGATGAAATAACATGCAGTTAAGAGAGAATAAAGTCATCAAGCAAATACAAGCATGGCTGAACCTTGAGGCCATTATGCTGAGTGAAATTAGCCAGAAACAAAAGAACAAGTACTGCAAGATTTCACTAACATGTACTAATATTAATGAGTCAAATTTGAGAGTTGAAATTAAGAGTACAGGTTATCAGGACATAAAAATAGGGTAAAAATTGGGCATTTGGTGCTGAAAGAATACAGATTGCATAACAGGACTAATTGTAAAAATTCAGAAATTGATAGTACATAATACCTGATTGTAGCACAGTAATATAACTACACTGAATGAAGCTGAACGCGAGTTTGCTTGAGGGAGAAGTGCTGAAGGCATGTATGAGACCAGAAGGAATAATAGAGGATAAAGACTTAGATGGTATGACTTAAGAATGCCTAGAGTGGACACTGATGGTGATTAAATGTAGAAATTAAAAAACTTTTTTGCCTGAGGGAGAACAAATTAATGTCAACATTGCAAAGTGCTGAGAATGGATGGTATATAGGAAAAAGTGCAATCAATGCAAGCTAGGGTTTTTATTTAACAGTAACTTTACAATATGCTTCCATTGAATGTAATTGTTATTTCTAAATTCTGCAATACTGAGCTGTTTATCTATAACCTGGTTGCTCTCAGAAATTTCAGGTATTTATATACCACCTGAGACTCAGAATTAGAGCAATGATGCTATGAAAGTCAGCAATACTCCATACAGGAACTATTTAAAAAGTTGGAAGAGGAATCAGACTTCAACTAGAGATAGGACTGGGGTAGATCAGAAAACAGGGTAAAGGATGGTATCATCTATATTTTAAAACTTCAAATTCTGTGTGAGACTAAAGAGATGTCTATTTGATGAAAAATTTATATTTTGGGCAGCATGTTACCTAATTTAACTTATATGGTTACTTTAGTTGAACACCATAATAGGGTGTGAGATCTTGTGGTCTATCAAGTTAGTAGATGCCCTGATATATACCAGGGTAATCTGGACAGTGACTAAAAAAGTATTTGTGAAGTCCCCTTGGGAGGCTGAAGAGAAAGGAGGAAATATCCAACTTTCCAATTTGGAGAATGTCTGATACTCTCACAAGCAGTGGGGACAACCAAGTCAATAAGCTGAGCCTTCAATCTTGGGAATTGTCCCTATGAAACTTATTCCTACAAAGGATAATTTAAGCCTGCTTAAAGTTTTCCCTAAGAGTCACCCCAAGAGCACCTCTTTTGTTGCTCAGATACAGCCTCTTTCTCTAAGCCAACTTGGCAGGTGAACTCACGGCCCTCCCCACTATGTGGAACATGACTCTGAGTGGTGTAACTCTCCCTTGCAATGTGGGACAGAACTCCCAGGATGAGCCAGGACCCAGCATCATGGGATTGAGAAAGCCTTCTTGATGAAAAGGGAGAAGAGAGAAATGTGACAAAATAAAGTTTCAGTGGCTGAGAGATTTCAAACAAATTCAAGTGGTTATCCTGGAGGTTATTCTTATGCATTGTATAGATATCTCTTTTTTTTTTTTTTAAATGATGTATTGGAGTGGCTGGATGGAAGAACCTGTGTTCTGGATGCCTTAATTCTTGAGGATGATTGTATTACAGTGTGACCTTTGCAATGTGACTGTATGATTATGGAAACCTTGTTTCTGAAGTCCCTTTTATCCAGGGTATGTACAGATAAGTAAAACTATGTATAATAAATAAATAAATAATAGGGGGAATAAGGGATAAGATAAATTGTGTAGATTGAAATACTAGTGACCAATGAGAGGGAGGGGTAAGTGGAATGGGATATATGAGCTTTCCTTTTTTTCTTATTTCTTTTTCTGGACTGATGCAAGTGTTCTAAAAATGATCATGGTGGTAAATAAACAGCTATGTGTTGATATTGTGAACAATTGATTGTATACCCTGGCTGGACTCTATGTGTGTGAAGATTTCCAGCTCTCCTGACTGCATCCAAATTTCCTCTGCATTTAAGGATTCTGCCATAATGAATATAATGCCCACTTTGATTCAGTTTGGCATTTTCAAACAGCATCTTTGAAGATTCTATGCTGATGAAGTGATGAATACACCTGGCAGCCATCTCTAAGCCCTTCCCTACCCTTCCTCCTTTACTATCTTGTGCAGCTATTTCTATTATGATTCCATTCTGCAGTCCAGAGGGAGATAATAGGTATAATGGAGTGACCTAAACCTACCTTAAACCTTAACCAGGAGTGAGCAGTTCTAGTTGCTTACCAAAGTGGGAACCTCAGTGGCAGAACCCCCTCTTCTGAAAGATGGATGATAAAGAGTGAGCTGGTATAATCTAGGAATGCCTAGCATGTACGATGGTAGTGATTTAATGTACAAATTAAAAAATGATTTTCCATGGTGAAAAAAAAAAAAGAAACTTTTCTTCCTGGAGTTGTATATACACCCCAACTTAGGACAGCACAGATTTTTTTTTCCTCCTCCATGAAAATTGGGACATATAGAGCTGCCATCCCCCTATTCTGGCCTTAGCTGTTCGCCTACCTGGAGACTGGTCTTGATGGGATATCTTCCGTGTTCTTTTGAACACTTTGTGCTATCTAAGGAATAAAATGGGTATTTACTGACAGTTTTTGTTGTACCTGAGCCTGTGTTCCCATGACACATCATGTGGTAACTTGTTCCACATCCCCTTTATAAATGATTTCACATCTTCAAGATTGGGGATTCAAACTTCAGCATATCTTTGTGAGGGACATGATTCAATCTGCCACATACATTAATTTTCTTTTACTGCCTTAATCTACTTATCTTTACAGAAAAATCCCCATTAATCTGAAATATACCTTTCTTGATTATGTAATTACCACCCTAACATGATAATAATAGTAAAACTTCAATGAAGCATAAATTAATAATGAAAAAGATTATTCCATACATACAAATCTAAAAACATATTGTCGAATATATATTCATGGAAGACATGTTGAATAATCAGATGCATTAACAGTGGAGAAAACATACATGGAAAAAGTAATAATAAATTCAGACTTTGTACATCCAAAAGCTCTGAACTAGATACTTTTTGAGATCTTGAGGAAGAATAATTTTTATAAAGATCTGCATGTTAAATCCCATGGAATATAATTTATATAAAGATATGCATACCAGATATCAAGGAATATAAAGATGAAAATGTGACTAGAGGTTGAAAATTACATCAAGATCTTGAAAAGTCAGTTCAATTGTACTTTTCTAGCAAATAATCACTGAATGGAGGGTTGTGTTCACACCTCTGTTAAAGGGACATGTTATTAGCTCTAATGGGCACAGTGTGAGCTTCAACAAATCATTAACTACTTGTGGAGCACCTACTTTCTGCCTATCTATAAATCCCCTTATTAAACCATGCCTATAATGAACTAAGGAGCTAATTATTAGCAGCTGTGCTGCAGCTGGTAAGCTACTAGTGATAGGAGAACAGAAAGAGCAAGGATTTCTCAAGGATTCAGATATACAACTTTTTATCAGTTCTAATCACTGGACAAGCAATGGGCACTTAGCTCAGGATGGCTTCTGGTAATACCTTACAGCTTGCATTGTGTGGATTTATAGAATTCTTAGATCACTAGGACCACAGTTGGTAATTTAGAATATTTCTTTCATTGTACAGATAGAGAAAATAAGGACAGGAAAAGTTAAATCGATCCCCCATTATCATGCAGTTAGTCGTGGCAGGCTCAGAAATAGAAATGGCACTTTGTGACTCTGAGAGCAAGGCTCTTTCCAATACATATCTTGCCATCTTTGATATATTCCTATATATCCTCCTACAAAATATGCTTTGATGCAATATTTATTTATTATACATGTAATATTTGAATATCACCATGTCTCTCAGTTCTCCATTATAAATTTGATTTTTCTTAAAAAATCAGAAGTGGAAATAGGATCAGGGAAAATAAAATATGTTTTATTTTTCTAATTTGTCAAATCAATTTAATTAATTTTTAATTTATTTATGATAATCCCTGTAATGTACACCAATGTGTATATAAAATATATATATATACATGTATATTTACATGATTATATAAATATGTGGATGTATAGAAAGGGAGAGATAGATAGATTTACCATGGATCATAATACTCTTTATTCATGCATTTTATGGATTCATTTATTCATTGGCTATGAATGTCTAATGCATTCTGTTAGTGTAGGATCTAGTGATAATTCTACAATTATTATTATCTAAAATTTAAAATAACGTGGCTCTGCTTTTAAGGTCTTGATGATTTATGGTTGACAATTTGCCAAGCATCTGCACACACAGATACAATGAAGTATGTGCTTCATGAAGGTATATACAAAGTATTGAAATACCAAACTGCCAAATTGTTTTAAATGAAATGCATAAAGTAAAAGAAAGATAGTGGTGAATGAATTACCACTATTTTTGTATCATGTTTTGTATTTTCTTCCTACTTAACAATTTTTTTTGAACTAGTAGAAAGTATAACCATTTGAATAATTAGATCAATATGATCACTTCTATTTTAGACCTACAGTTGCAGGGGGGAGAAATGAAAGTGCGTCATGCCAGTGGGATATCTCCCTTTAAAACTAAAAGTTTAAAAGGAAAAGCCTGATTCATATACCCTTAATTTCCTCTCCCCAAATAAAGCACTGATTAGATAATTTGGGAACATGTGAACATAAGGGGGTAGGGGAAATACTCTAGACAGTTTGAGTTTGCTAACTGCATCACCATGTCACAGCAGGGATGTTCCCAGGCTGCTCACAGGGATAATTATCACCTCCGAGGGAGCAGTATTTCCGGAAATGATGTTCATCATCAGATAAAAGGGGAGGGCTCCTCACAGGCATTCTATTCCAAGCTATAAAGTTCTTTTGTTTTTGGAAGAAGCAGTTATGAATTAAGGCCCACTGCTGTTCAAATAATTAGGATTTGTGGTGTTTAAGAATTATCTCCATTAGAGAAGTAAAATGGTATTAATAGTGCAGCCATAAGCTGTGAAATATAGAAACATTACTTCCAAAGACAGCTGTTCAACTGCTGTTAAAATATGCAAACTTCCCTAGAAGAGTTTTTTCTAGTCAATCAGTACCTGCAGAACAAATATCAACAAAGGAGAGAAATAATAGCCCCATAGAAATGAGTCCTCTTTTCAGCTATTCAAACAAGTATGACACAATATAAATCAGTGAGAGAACAGAAAATCATTTTGGAATCAAGAAATCAAAGAGTGAGAAGGAAGTGAACAAGGTACAAAGGTTTATTAACAAAATGAGAAAAAAACAAACAAACTGGCAATTCACAAGTAATTTCACCTGGGAAGATTTACTGGGAAACAGCAAGTTTTCATGTGACTCTCAAAGAAATAATATAAGCATAAATGAAAATTTTTAAATTCAGTCAAATTTTAATCAAACTTTCACCAACAACATAAACTGAGCTTCTATATAAAACTTTGAGATTAATAGGAGAGGGAGGGATAAGGGATAGGGGACATATGAGTTGTTTCTTTTTTCTTTTTATTTTTTTAGAATGATGCAAATGTTCTAAAAATGATCATGGTGATAAATGCACAATTATGTGATGATATTGTGAGCCATTGATTGCACACCATATATGGACCGTATGTGTGTGAAGATTTGCCAATAAAAATATTTTAAAAATAAATAAACCAAAAAAAAATATGAAGACAGTAGAATCCTTTAAATAAAGAATTGTAGTTTGGTCTTTTTGCCAGTGATGACAAGTTGAGGCAATATCAGGAAAAAAGTAATCTAGATCATCTAAATTTTGAGCTCATTTTTAAACTATTTATTCCAATACCTTTTTCCCCATCTTTCAAGATAGTTGTTTTAATCAGTATGAAATATTTTATCAAAGCTTTCTGTGGTTATATTATTTTGTTAAAGAAACAGCAAATAAGGTGCAGTATATAATTAAAAAATAAAATATTTTAAATTTCAGATGACAGATAAAATTATTATAAAGTATTTATATATTTTTTCCAAAAGGATTTCAGTGAAAGATAAAGTTGCACTTTTGGTATTTTGCTGTTGGTAGGCTATGAATTCCAAACTATAGAAATCTTTCAGAACGAAATTCCTGATAAATGGAGTTTACAAAATATATTTGGATAGTGGAAAGAGAGAAAACAGGTCTAGTGAGAGACCTATTTTCAAAAGAGCTGAGGGGAAATTGTGACAGTGAAGAAAATGGGTGCCTAAAAACCTTAGAAATGGCAAGAAAGTAGGGAAAAATGAACTTCAGAAAATTGAGCAAGGGTTGTGAAGAATAACAATAGATGGCCCAGCTCTGCTCTGGCTGTTAAAAAATAATCTATACTTGAAAACAAGGTCAGGGTTTGGGTGACTTGTCATCCACTTGGGCAAGCAGCACTGTATGGGGACATCAAGGTTCAGTCCTTTAGCTTAGTAAGTAGAGAAACTGCTTTCATAATTTTCCACCAGAAAATGAAAAAAAAGATGAACTTAACATCTGACGACATTTTGGACCAGAGACCTAAAATTGCCGATTCTGTGATATATTTCCTTCAGAAATTTTAAGGCTCAGGTTTCTAATCAAAAAATGAGAATTTGGGGGCTGATAGCAAAGAAATTTGCTTACAGGTACATATTTTCATTTCTTTTATCATAGAAAGGTGATTTATGATCAAAAATATTTTTTTCTCTCCACTCCCCAAATATTACCTAATTTATTAATTTTTCTGACTCAATATATCTATAAATAAATTAGCATATAACTTGCTAAATTCAACCAACCTAAACTCTAAAATATTTTCAAACACTTAGTTTCAGAGAGTGTCACCAATGAAATAACAGAAATGGGCCAAGATTGTATATCTGCAGTGTTATTTGTAAATAAATAGATGCTTTATGAAGCCAGGGTACTAACTACTCAAGAATCATTTCAAAAGCAGGGTATATGCTCAACAAGACTTTAATGGAAGGTGGTATGGCAAATCAACTTTAAACTACATTTTCATATTTGCATATGTCTGAAGTGCTCTTTTGTTGAGTCTAACATTATGTTCTACACAGAGTATGGGAGAGCATAAAACTTGAAATTAATATTTGCATCATTTATTACATTTTCCTCATTTCCAAGTTACATTGTTTTTGACAGATTTTCTTATTTTTGTTCTTAGAAAGTATACTCTCTTTCAGACTGTGGTTATTTAAACTCTTATTTTCATAGTGTTGGAAATTGAATCATCTCAAAAAGAGACATGTTTAAGTCCTAACCCCTGGTCCTGTGGGTGTGAACCATTTGGAAACAGGACCTTTAAAGTTGTTTTTGTTAGTTAAAGTGGGCCTAATTTGTGAATACTGTATTCAAAGATTTTATTTAGAGGCAACCAAATTCAGTGAAGGTATGCCCTAGTTTGTGTGGCTGGAGTCATCATAAGGCGGAAGAAATCTGAAGAGTCAGACAAAACCACAGGAGGAAACCAAAAGCCAGGAGATGGAAAAGCCCAAGAGAGAAAGCTATGCAATGAAATACTGGCATTACTAGAATGCCACAGACTGGAGAAAGCCTGGGTCTGATGAAACCTTGATTTTGTATTCTAGCCATAAAAACTGTGAGCAAATAAATTCCAGCCTATGTGTGGCATTTGTCACGGTAACCCTGGCAAACTAAGACACATGGCATTTATTATGCAGATTCAATACTTTTCTTGGCCCTGATTATTTTATCTCTTGCACACATTTATTTATTTTTGTTACTATTTTATATTTTCAGAAAACTTAATATCTGTAACTGGTATCTTGGATTACAGCTATTGTCTGTTCAAAAAAATGTTTCTAATAGTATATAATTAAATCAACATTCCTGTAATTTTGATTTTGTGAATTCTGCTACCAGCACCATTTCTGAACAGCAGCAACCACAACAAAATAGTAAATTATATTTCTGGATTGTCAGAGGTGAGGATGAAATACTAAATATAGCAGACATAACGAGACTGCCTATTTTCTGTCATTTTAAATCTGTAGATGCAGTCATTTTATTTATTTGCATGTTAATTTCTAAGAAATCTGGTTTTAAGCATTGAGGTTTTTAACTTAGATTATGTAATCAACATATATGCAAGGCTTCAATTTGACTGGTACTTACTAGTTGTCTTATGCTAGTAATTATAGACTATCTGTTCCAATTGAGACACGGTTTAATCTAATTGGCTGTAGTTTGTGTCCTTCATGTTTTATGTGAAACTTAATATCACTAAAAGATATTATAGTGATATATAATAGGATTTTCTAAGAGCATGATTCTGTTCCCAAAATTCTATATTTATTTGTTTTTTCCATTAAAAAAAACTCTACTGAACTGGATACTATACTGCTTTAATTTTTAAGGTACATATTAAAATTATTTGGATATCAGGCCTTCTGATGATAGAAAACTATCTGTTGTGGTCACTTTTTTTAATATCCATATCCAGCAACATCAGCTTAATTGAGAATGTAAAGTCCCAGCTGATATAACTTATGAAATCTTATGGTCCACATGCCAGGGTGTTACAAGACTAATATGTATATATATATATATATTTTTTTTTTCTGATTTTATGTACTTGGTCACAGAGTTTAAGATACATATGTTATACCCCATTCTCAACATAATACACATTATGTTGTTTTACATAGAAAATGTTATATTTTCAGCTATTATAAAAATGTTATATTTTCATTAGAAGAAATTACCCCTTACTTCTGGCCTTGTGACCTCTTGGAAAATTATTAAATTCTATGAAACTGCAAAAAAAATTAATTGCAGTTAGGAGAACAATTTTTATCAACCATTCATTAGTCAGCTGCCTGGGGATGTCCATGTTGATTCAAATATTGCTTACTAAATAATTCCATCCACATTTTTAGTAGAAGCTATCTTATCTGTTTCTGAATGAAATCCCTTAAGGTTATGGAAAATCATTCATGAACTTGTAGAAGAACAAAGAGAAACAAGGAGTTTCTTAAAAAAAATCCAGCATAGAAATTATCCTATGACATTTAGGACATTCCAAGATCTTTGTTGTTCTTTAGGTTTCACCTTCAAAAACATTTATAATTGTATGGAACATTTTCGTGTGTAGCCTTATATTCTATCTATTTTTGCTTCTTAATATTGATTTTATTCATAGCTCTTGCATGCAACAGCAACCCTACTTCATAAAGGTATAAATATTTAATGGAAACACAAAATCACAGCTTCAGTTTTCAATCTACTTTAAAGACTTCTGGTTTATCCTGCTATTTAAAAGGTCAAATTAACTTTAAATTTGCATTTCATGATATATTTACAGCACTGATATTTGGCATTATAAAATTGCAGAAAAAATAATAGGTAAGTAATTAAATAAGTGACTAAGGTCAATACAACATTGATGAAAAAATAGTAATAACTTCAGTAATAAGCAATAAAATAGCAGTAACAAGCAACTTACTGGGGAACTGATAAACTTACTAAGAATTCTTCAAGCCTGTTAAATGAAAGATCTATGAATGATCAAAACAATTTGCTTTAGCTGTTTATTGAATCCCTTCATAATAAATTATAGCTACATGAACAAAGTACACTTTAACTTTCCCTTTATCCATGAGGTTTAAAATTTCGTAAGCAAAGGCTTATTTTCATAACCTTTCTTTTACTGATGATATTGAATACTGCAGAATTATTTGTGCAAGATAACTTAGTAAAATGTTAGTGGCTTACTAAGTATAAACTATATTGTTTGGATATGAAGTTGTATCTCCACTAATTTCCCCAATTACATAACAAAATTGCAATATACATTACAAAGACTTGCAACATTTTCTTTTTCAATCCTATACACACTTACATTTGTGAACATGTTGTATTCCTTTTATTTTCTACTTTCATAAGTTATTTTTTGAGATCTTTTATTTCCTGATATTATTGCAAAGATACCCAACTGCTGCTCAATAGGCAAAATTATTGTTATGTTTTCTGATCTCAACCTCCAGAACTGGAAGTTCATTTGTTCAAATGTCTGCAAATGTCTGCTTCAGTTTTGGTGAAAAATATTTCACCAAATATTTTGCAACCATTTAACATAACCATTTTTCCAGTCTGTGATGAGACTCTTTTCCTATCACCTCACCACTTTACCAATGTCATATATTTTAGGTCACATATTTAGGTTATGGCAACCCACTAATGTCTTGGTAAAAAATTCTGTAACAGTTAGGATAAACTAGGTTATGCTACATTGACATCAAACCACAAATGATAGCAGTTAAAACAACTGTTTATTTTCCTTACTCCAAGTCCAACAAATAATAGTAAATGGCTCTGCTCATCCCAAAGACCCAAGGTTGATGTAGATTCCATGTGTCAATGATCCTTCCATAATTATCTTAGTCAGGAGAAAAGAGCACTGGTTCTTGTAAATGGGCTCTTACAGATTCAACCCCCAGGTGGCAAATGCCTCTTATGATCTCATTTCCTTGGCTGAAACCACAGAAAAAATTTTCACACCTAAATGCAAAGGATAGGTAAATTCACTTCAACTGTGAACCCAGAAAGAGAGAAGGTGTGCTGGTTTGAAAAGATGTGTGTTCCCTACAAAATGTTTTAATCCTAATCCCATTTTGTAAAGGCAGCCATTTCTTCTAATCTGTATTCAGCATTGTATGTTTGAAACTGTAATTAGATCATCTCCCTGGAGATGTGACATAATCGAGAGTGATTGTTAAACTACATTAACACTCTAGTGATGACATGTCTCCACCCATTCGAGTGGGTCTTGATTAGTTTCTGAAGTCCTATAAAAGAGGAAACACTTTGGAGATTGGAGATTCAGAGAGAGCAGAGGATGCTGCAGCACCATGAAGCAGAGAGTCCACGAGCCAGTGACCTTTGGAGATGAAGAAGGAAAATGCCTCCCGCGGAGCTTCATGAAACAGGAAGACAGGAGAAGCGAACAGATGACGCCTTGTTCACCATGTGCCCTTCCAGATGTGAGGAACCCTGACCGTGTTCACCATGTGCCTTTGCAGATAAGAGAGAAACTCTGACTGTGTTCGCCATGTGCCCTTCCACTTGAGAGAGAAACCCTGAACTTCATCAGCCTTCTTGAACCAAGGTATCTTTCCCTGGATGCCTTTGATTGGACATTTCTATAGACTTGTTTTAATTGGGACATTTTCTCAGCCTTAGAACTGTAAACTAGCAACTCATTAAATTCCCCTTTATAAAAGCCATTCCATTTCTGCTATATTGCATTCTGCCAGCTAGCAAACTAGAACAGAAGGGAAGACTGAAATGTTTAAGAACAGCTTTAATGTTGATTAGGGATGCTGGTGATGGTAATGGTGATGGTGATGATGATAATATCTCAATTAGTGTGAGTATCAGAAGGTGTCTATGAACTCTAAATGGAAATCTAAATATAATTTGATTTAACTGAAAGGAGGAGAAAGTGCAGAAAGAGATCACTTTCCAGAGGAATAGCATGTGCAAAGACTAGAAAGGAAGGCACATGCTACATTGGAGAAAAAGAAATCATATGTGGCTACGAGGCAAAAAGATTTCAAAATGTAAATCAAAATGTAAAGCTTTGTGTCTTTGCCTCAAGAGAAAAAGGTAGGCATTGAAGGATTTTTAAAATGGGAGTACCACATCTTATTTCCTTACTTCTAAGTCATTATTCTTAACTCAAAACTTTTCAGAAAGGCTTATCTTAAAAATCTCTCAATTTCTCTCTGTACAATTAAATTTATGTATCAAAATATATGTACAATTTAGTTATTTGCACTTATCATATAGTGCTATGATTTGTATTATGTATTTTTATATTTGGGGAGGCAGCCTCCCCAAAATACTTCTTCAAATACCCAGGTAAAAAAACACAGGAAAACACACACATGCAGAATAATAACTTTGAAAATTCAAATCAGCAGAAGAGATTTTGTCTGATTGATTAGAATTAACTTTTCTACATAGGTACTGCAAATTTTGATGACTACCAGCATATCCATTTTTCAAATGTTAGACTTTCAGGAATTTCAACTATCTATGCAAAGTACAACTTAGGAAAAAGTAAGAAATTACCTTTTGATATCCGAATCAAGACTCATGTTCTTTACATTACAGGCAATAAATGGGCCTGCCATTAGACCAAATGACATTGATATATTACACATTTTAAAAATTAAGTTCCCTGCTATGACTTGCTGGATTTTTGGTTGCTCTATACAGTGCTATAAAATTTAAACTTTATGAAGCAGAGTTACTAAAACAAGGACAATGAGAATCCAACAATCAGAACTCACAAAGTGAGGAGATTGTTTAGTTCATGTCATCAGACTGGTCAATTTTGACTTTTTATCAAAGACAATCATTATATCTATGAAAGCATGACATTTTACTCAGTGCATTTGGTGTGAAGGCAAAAAATTTCTAATCAGTGTTAGAAAGTTCTATAAGATAGTATATGTTTTTAAAAGATTTTAACTTAAATTTTAACCTTCCCTAATCAATAAATGTACTCCTTTCAGAAGCAGGCAAGCACATGGGAGAAAAAAAGTTGGGTAGTAGCTTTTTATTATTGGTGAACCACATGACCACATCTTAGTGGTTATGTGGCTTAAAACAACATAAATTTTATCTTACAGTTGTGCATATTAGAATTCTGCCACATATCTCACTGAGTTAAAATCAAGCTACTTCCAGGGTTTCATTCTTTTCTGGAGGCTCCAAGGGACAATCCTTTCCTTTGTCTTTTCCAGATTCTGAAGGTTGTCCACATTCCTTGACTGTTGCTCCATTATCAAAGCTGCAATGTTGCAGTTTCCTGTAACCTCAGTCAAGAAAGCTTCTTCTCTTTGAAGGAATCATGTGATGAGGTCTGGTTTACTTAAATCATTCAGGATAATTTCTCCTTCTCAATATCCTTAATCCCTTTGGCCTGTAAAGCAGCATATTGGCAGGTTCTGGGGTTAAGAAACATTTTTTGGAGGAGGTGGGTAGAGGGTGCTGTTATTCTGCCAGGTGCAAGTTGTTTTTAATTTTTATTTTTATGAAAATATTCCTCCATGAGAAATTAAAACTGGTAATTGTGTTCCAAATATAGACATTAAGCCCAGTAAAATGTAGCCTGAAAGGAATATTCTCTCCCTGTTTGGTCTTTTTTAGTATGTAGGATTGAATGATTAAATGTTTTGATTGTTTTATAGGTTCTTAATGTCAGGAGGACTTACCTAATAGAAGGGAGGGTGTCGATTATTGCTTAAGCATGCATAAAGTTCAAGCAGTTCATGATTGTTATAAGTATAAAAACATTATAGAGGGGGATTGAAAAACAGTAGTTTCTCTTCCCATTTCTAATTCTGTGTTTTTTAAGTAACCAGTAGCAAGTGGAGAGAATATAGTGCCACATGTTTTTCTATGTTTTAGGAAACATAGGAAAGAAATATAAATCCACCTTAGTGCAAAAGAGGTTTCCATGAATCATCTATATTATTCATTATTCTAGCTCTTCAAAAATTATACATTGCATGGTATGTTATAGTATTTTACACTTCATGCTACATTCTGTAGTTTATTTTCTTTCTCATTTGTTTACATATGATTAAATATTCACCAGGAATATATTTATATATATATATTTCAGAATGGGGTACCTCTAATTGATGAAAATTCATTTTTCCCAGATATTATCACAAGTTTATCAACATAATACATAGCAAAAATATTTCTATACAGATGCCGTTAGATGCTGATGTTATTAACTTCACAAGCAAATTTTCTAAAGCAAAAAATGTTGTGATAAATGTGTTAAAATAAGTAGCTGAACATCTGCTGCAATCTTCTCCCAGTTTCCCTTCTTTTTCCTCAAAAGCTGGAAAGCTAAGAACTATATTTCCTAAATGCATTTGCATCTAAGCTTTCTGATAAAGCTATTTTATGAATTTCAATTTTACTCTTGATTCTGCCCTTTCTATGTTTGATTGAATAATTTTGGCATATTTCTGTTTCCTTTAAAGGGGTATATTCCACATTTAAGTCACTTATGTGTTTAAAGTTGTACACCTTAATTTAAAATTTCAGCTGTTACCCATAAAAAGTGCATTATTGTTTTTATCAGATTATGATCAGAAAACAGAACCCAGATTTGAGTGTAAGTTTAAATTAGTTCAAAGAAGAAATTGTTTTGCTTTTCTCCCACTATACTTGTGTTAATTATTTATCTGCTTTGCAGCTCAGCAAACTAAAACATATTTCCATGTCCAATCCAAAGATATGAATCCTTGGTATTCACATAAATATTTCCCTAAGTAATATTTATGTGAATACCTCCATATGGAATGGAGGTGTTGGGGAGGTACTAATTTTAAATATGGTGGTCATGGCAGGACTCGCTAAGATGGAAATATTTGAAGAATATCTCAGAAGTAAAGGGGTTATCCATGAGGATAGCTAGAGAGAGATAAATTTCAAACAGAAAGTACAGCTACCTTAGGGCAAAGGAAGAGTACATGGAAATCTTCTATTAGGCTTACTCAGGGAAATATTTATGTGAATACCAAGGATTCATATCTGTGGATTGGACATGGAAATATGTTTTAGTTTGCTGAGCTGCAAAGCAGATACCATAAAATGGGTTGATTTTCAGTAATGCAAATTTATTAGCTTACAAGCTGACATTTCTAAGGCTGTGAAAATGTCCAAAGCAAGGCATCATCAAGATGACACTATCTTCCTGAAAAGCAGCTGCTAGCAATCTTGGACTCCTCTGTCACATGACAAAGCACATGATGACAGATGCTGGTCTTCCCTTGTTTTCCATGTTTCATTGTTTTCAGTTTCTTGCTTGCACAGTTTTTTCTCTCTTTTTCTGAATTTCATTCTCTTATAAATGACTCCAGTAAGAAGATTAAGACCCAACCTCAATGAGGTGACTCACATCTTAATTTAGGATCCTACTCACTAAAATATCCAACTTACAATTAACCCATCCATACAGGAATGGATTAATTTTTAAGAACATACTTTTCTGGGGTGCATACAGCTTCAGATCATCAGAAAACATATGCTGTATTCATTGTTCAATAACTATTAAGTCCACAAATTTTTGTCACCATGTCTACCTTCCGATGAGTAGCCACATATGAACTCTTTCTCAATGCCTGTATTGTTTATTGTTGTCTTGCTCTGGAAAGCATACAACATTGAATAAGGAAGATTACACTGTCATATTTTGCTCACTGATGTATTCCTGACACTTGACAGAGGCTCAATAAATTTTGTTGAATGAATGGATTGATGGAGTACATATTATATGCTAGGTACTATTCTGGGCTCTTGAGATGTATTAGGAAAGAAAATAGACAAAGACCCTTATTGAGCTTATAGTCTATGGGTGGATAAAGACACATAGATAATAAACAATAGTCATAATAATTAAATTATAGAATATTATAAGATGATATGTGCAGAGGAAAAGAAAAATATAGGCTAACAAAGGTAAAGAAAATCAGGAGTCATTGGCCAGGAACGGAATGGAGGTGTTGGGGAGATACTAGTTTTAAATATGGTGGTCATGGCAGGACTCGCTAAGATGGAAATAGTTGAAGAATATCTCAGAAGTAAAGGGGTTATCCATGAGTATAGCTAGAGAGAGATAAATTTCAAACAGAAAGTACAGCTATCTTAGGGCAAAGAAAGATTACATGGAAAACAAAGTGTAGAGAAAGGAAAGACAAGTATTCTAAGATTGGATTCAAGTAGTGAGGAAGGGCCTCAGAGGAAAGAGAGGATACTTAGGTGTATTATTTTTAGCAGAATATGACAATTAGAGGTGTTTAGACAGAAAAGGGGCATGAAATTCACATTTTAAAGGTATTGTTTTTGTTGCTATGTTGAGAATAAGCAGAATGGTCAATTTAGAATTGGAACAGTCTAACCATGTCAGTAAAACAACTCAATTGGGCCACCCATGTCTTCTTGATGTAAAATAATATGTTATTATAAAACTACCAGAGGTATAAGTAACAGAGGATTCCCTTGTAGACTATTTCTTATAAATCAGGGAGGCTAGATTAGATCTTCTTTATGAAGAAAGTAGTCAATCTTTTTTTTTTTTCAGGGGGGGGCATGGGTAGGCACCGGGAATAGAACCCAGGTTTCAGGCACGGCAGGCAAGAATTCGGCTGCTGAGCCACCGTCGCACTGCCCATAAACAGAGTAGTCAATCTTTTAAAATCAGTTTTTAATAAATCTAGCCCTTTTCCTTTCTAAGTGTTGGATTCCCAGGGTCCATTACATCTAGTATTTAGGCAAAATTCATAATACATCCTGGAAGGGAGCTAAAAAATATATAAGCAAATCATTTTTCTCAGTTTCTCTACAGACCTACACAGAATATATATATACATATAAGAAATCCTGTACATCGTTATAACTATCAAATTTTTTTTGTTTGTTGCCTCAGCATCCATTTTACTGCCTCTAAGTTATTTGCCTCAACATGAACCTTTGGTCTAGATAAATAAACAATTCTCCAGTCCTGGGACATAAACTCTTCCAGAGACCAAAGTCACACATGCAGCCACCATGCACACCACCCACACATCTCACCCAAAACACAGAGTTGGGCCCAAATTATAAGCTTACCATGCCAACTGTCTTTGGACCCCAAATCTCATTTTGCTTTAAGCTAACCAATCTTTGACTCCCATGGGAAACTACTAACCTCCACCCCTGGACCACAATAAAGGAATAAATCTATGGATCCATCTTGCTCTGATTTGTGCTCCTCATCTGTTGCTTGAGCCACCCCAGCTGATTGGCTTCCCATCAGCTCTTCATGGCACTCCCTCCCTCTGGGACCTGGGGATAGCAAGCTATCTTTTCTCACACATTAGGAATTCAATTTCCCATTGTGTTGAACCTGACTTCCACCAGGACACAAATTTAAAATCCAACTTAACTAATTCAAAACAACATCTGATAAATGTCATCAAAAGATCATGGTCAATGAGGAACCATTTTTCAGCTGAATGATTTCTTATAAGAACAGAGGAAAATGAGAGTTTCTTTTTGTCAGTAGAAATATATAAATCCAATATGTGTCTGTTCATTTCTAATGTATGCAAAGTATCAATCCAGTGCATATAACCTGATCAAAATGCAGTCCATTAAATATATTCTTTTACAGACATATGTAAAAAACACCATTATTTTAATATTTTTCATTCACATTCACATTTCTGCTCTCTGAAATATTTTTTTCAATAAAGGTCACTGAAATGTATTTACGATCCACTTTACTGATTGCAATGACATTAAATAATTTTATTGTCTCTTTTTATCCCTTGAAATTAGAGGCAGCAGGCTTCAAGTTAATGATACAAAAAAATTAAGACAAATCCAGAATAAGTTGCCTCCATGTCCCTTTCCAATCAAGTACAGTAATAATAATTACTTTAATTACATTGTTCTTTTCAGTCCACAAAATTCACAGTTAAATGGAGAGTTAAAATATTGGAAATGCTTAAAGGGCAAAGATTTTTTTTTCTTGGCCATCATAAGTTTCAAATTCTGAGTTAATAGATGTTATTGTCAAGTCACCTCCTTATGCAAAATATGAGTGAGGGTAAAAGACAAATTTGTTTACACAGTATCAATGAATCTTTGGCATTTCTCTAAAGTCTACACTTGCCATCACTAATGAAGATATGTTAAAGAATAATGAGTTCAAGGCATTTACATTTTGAATGATGAATAAAATTTATGCCTCATAGATCATTTAGTGTCAGAATTGTATAAATGCACCATGGGTGCAAAAGCATGGGTGCAAAAACCATGCTTCCAATTCCTATTCTCACATAAGACCTGTGCAGATGAATTTCCAATTTCCTCCTAATATGCACTAATCAATATTCAACAAATGAGATTCTTTCATGAGAACTACATCTCTTTATTTTATTTTTATCATAATCCCTTAATTTGAAAGTATTATTGAAATTTTAAGTGCTAAATCCTTGAAAGGATATCTTTTCTTTCTACATATTTCTGGAAGGGGTTTGACACAGTGTACTTGTAGATTTCTAAATTTAGCATTAATGCTGTTGCCTACATAGAAAGATAAAATATTTCCTTAAGCATGTTAAAAAATTATTCTACCTGAGAGTCTGATTGACAAAATTTTATGGTAATCCTTAACACTCATGATGAGATAGGTTAAATGTAAGAAGAACTTAAGTATAAATAAACTCCAATTAGTAGTAACGGTACGATCATTCCTTTTAGAGCAAGTCCAATAAGCAGATTTATCTGGAAACACCAATTATCTCTTTGTGCATCTGTCTATTCACAGAAAATCTCAAACATATATAGAGTAGCAAATTACAGTGTTTTTAAATCTCGGTTAAATCAAGGAAAGGAAATTATCTCCCCAAATTATGTATATATTTGGGTGTGAAAACAAAGATAATTGTGAATTTATATATGGAAATAGTCATATAAAATGAATTTCTGTAGTTTATTAATTCTATATCTTAATTTTCTGAATGTTATTGTTCTTTCCTAACCAAGGATGTATATCCATGAAAATCTTGTTTTGGGAGGAAGAGGGTTGAACAGATTAGATAAACAAAAGAATCCTATTATCACTACCCACTCACAACAGTTGAAGATTCGTTTCTTGTAATAGACCTTCAACTTATTTCACATTCAATTTATACCACAATCTAATTCATTTAAATTTAATTGAATATCTTTTATACTTTTTTAAAAGTGCAAAGGCAACTTCCTGGTTATTCCACATGAGGTTTACTCTTTAGATCAACAGATAACTGAAAAAGTTTGAGTAGAATTAATCATACAATGTATTGTTACATTCAGAAACAAGTTTTGAAAAATATGTTTAAGTCGATGGTAAACACAATAAACACAATAAACTGTATCAATACACTTGCACATTTTTAAAACAGCATGGTAACAGAGAAAATGGTGATTATTAACATTTAAAATTTTAATTACAGTCTTGTTTTATATGATCATATGTGTTCTTATATTTATAGATTTCACTATGTTTTTTCTTGCCTTCTTCTCCAAAATGCTGTTCTTTATTTCATAGAATCCACAGAATTTTATATTTTCATAGGCTATTTTGATTTAGTGTAGTTTGGGAAGAGGGTAAAAGGAGCAATCAGATGGTTAAGTCATTTAATCTGAGTTTCTTCAACTTTAATGAGTATAGTGTCAGCTATATTTGCCCAGTGATAGCACATGAGGCATAAACACAAATAACTGTGATGACAGATAGTTTTTTTCTTTTTTTACAGGAAAGAATTTCTTTTTGAAATTTGAGTTTAAACCTCAGCAAAATATATTTTCATCAGATGGCATTTCATTTTTAGTTAGCAGGGATATTTTCTAAATGAACCAGATAGTTTCATCTTCTCTTCATAAAATTTTATATTTTCTTTTTTTCTGCTGGTTTGTAGCTATTATGTACCCCAGAAAAGTCATGCACTTTAATCTTCATTCAATGTTGCTGGGTGGGATCTTTTTTATTGCTTCAATGGATGTGACCCGCCCAGCTGTGGGTGGTAACTTTTGATTAGATGGTTTCCATGGAGATTTGTCTCCACCCATTCAAGGTGGGTTTTGCTTACTGGAGCCCTTTAAGGGGGAACCATTTTGGAAACAGCTTAGAGTCATGAGAGCCTCCAGAGCCCACACAGCCAGAGATCTTTGGCGATACAGAAGTAGAACACCCCCAAGGAAACCTTATGAAGTGAGAAGCCAGGAGAGAAAGCTAGCAGAGGTTCCCATGTGTCTTTCTAGTTGACAGAGGGTGTTCTGGACCCATTGGCCCTTATTGTATCAGGGTATCTTTTCCTAGATGCCATAGTTTGCACATTTTCACAGCCTTGGAACTACGAACTTGCAACTTAATAAATTTCCTTTATACCATTGTTCCATTTCTGGTATCTTGCATTCTGGCAGCCTTTAAGAGACTAAAACATTTTTCATCCAGTTTTCCTTGAGGTAAATGATAACTTAATTTGTGAAATTGATTACTATGTTATTCTATTATTCAAATGTATAAAAAGATATTTCTGTGTATTCATACACATATAATCAATCACAAGACACTATGCCAGTATTTTTTGGTACCTAGGATGTAAGTTCCTCTCATTTCAGGCTGTTTTCTATTTTTGTTATTGTTCCTGTTTGTTTCTTTGGTATCATAATTGAGAAAAAACTGGCATAGCACCTGCTGCATGTAACTTTTTTTTAACATAGAATGCATTAGCAGAAAATTTATGTTAAAAAAATTAAATAGTCCTTTTGTATAGCTTTTCTTATGACATATAATAAGATAATTTCAAGAAATGGTGTATGGGTTATTCTGCATCCTAAAATTCAGTGCCTTATAAGTTGAATAATTTTTACCTTATATTTTAAATATAAATATTATATTGCCTTTTCTTTTTTTTTTTTTTTTTAACATGGGCAGGCACCGGGAATTGAATCTGGGTCCTCTGACATGGCAGGCAAGCATTCTTGCCTGCTGAGCCACCGTGGCCTGCCCATATATTGCCTTTTTTATTGAATGAATGATTCATGATTACTCAAATTGAAACAATAAAAATACAGATAAGCAAAAAGAGGAAAATTAAAATCGTAATAATACAATGAAATGGTAAACGCTTTAACAATGTTATTGAAGAAAACTATAATGAATACACACAACTAATTACAAATTAAATATACATTAAAATGTAATAATAGTTCTTAGCTAAATATTTCTCAATTATTATTATTATTATAATTGAAACAAAAGGCTAAGAATGCTTATTTGTAAATTTTGAAATATATTAAATTTGTATAAATGCAACTAACATTTTTGTAAGTTATATGAGGATACATGTTCAGTATTAATTAATTTTGTATATATGAACACATATTTTGTTTTAAAAGTGTCAAATGGAAACAAGCATTCCTTATATAAATTATGTTAAATGCCAAGTTCTAGAAAACTGAAGTTAACAAAATGAAGTAGTTTTTTTCTATTTCCTAAGAGTGAAAAGGTAAAAGATTTTATTTCACTGAATTTTAAAATTTCTTCTTATACTTGATACTATGTACTCCATTAGGAAAGTAAAAGTTCAGTAATCAACAATGTAAGTTACAGTACTATTTGAAATCTATATTGAATAAGCTTTGCTTATATATGTGTGTTTATATACACAGTATTTTGTCGTTCAAATAAAATGGCAATCCTAATCAACTATATGCTATTTTATTGGATATTTCAGAATACTTTCATAGCTTCTTTAAATGCATCCACTGTTAAACTATTTTTATTACATCATTCATTCATGCAACATTTATTGAATATTTATCATGTCAAACAAGGTTTATAGGCCCTTTCATTTTTCAAAGTAGAATAATGGTATAATATATACATAATTTTTAGTTTTACTATTTTATCATGATATATGCAGCATTTATATTTTTTTAACTAGATCCTTTTTATTTGCCTGCTGTTAAAAGTTGCTGAATTCATGTCTCATGTTTGGTTTTCTTTTTTTTTTTTCACATGAGCAGGCACTAGGAATTGAACCTAGGTCTCCGACATGGCAGGCTAGAACTCTGCCACTGTGCCACCATCACCTGCCCTGCCTCATGTTTTGACTTTGAGAAATAGCAAGAATTACAATAATGCTTGAAGGATAATAACATAGAATTGAAACATCGATGTTTATGATAACCTGAAATAATTGTTTCTGCCATGTCTTTGAAATCAGAGTAGGGTTAAATAATTTACTGGTTGATGAATAATAGTAACTTATAATTATTTAAATATAAGAATGTCCTACTATAGAAATAAAAGACTTAAATTTATTAAATGCTTACTATGTTATAAGAGCTTTACAGAGGTTTTTCTATTTTCTTTTAGTCCTCACTTTTGAACAGCAGGACATATATTATTAAAAGTTATGTACAGATGAGAAATGTGAGATTTGATGAAGATATATAATATTCTCAGAATCTCACAAGAAAAGAAAGAGTGGGGATATAAGCCAAAAATTGATTGCCACTTTTTTCACCCAAACCAGTTACATTTGAAAAGTCTTACTCAGCGCCACCCATCTTAAATTTATTACTAGAGTTTATATGTGAAATCTTTGTCTTTAGAAATGTCAATGACCACCTCCTTTGGTAGCCTGCTCATGATTTCTTTTTAATTTTTGTGTCTCTCTTTTTTTTGCTTAAGCTATATTAAGTTTATGATACACAAGAAAACACACACATACATAGGACCACATACAAACAAGCTGAACAAAACATTCTACATGAGGTCTAATTAAGCTAAGGCTGAAAAAGTTTTTACTCTTTGTATTTTTATTAAATTTGTATACAAATTTAATTTTTGTATATTTGTATTTTATTTTAATATAAAGTATATTTCTATTTATTCAATCCTTAATTTTTATTATTTAGAAGGGAATTATAGCTTAGAAGCAAGCATAGCTCATGTAAACATTGGCCAGTTTAGTGTTTCCCATGAAATTTCTAACAAATAAGAGAGTAGTGTTGAAAGGGCAGTTATAAAGTTTGAGCCTATACATGGAGGTTGAATCATGAGCTACATCCATATTTTCTGGTTTGCTTTTGTTCATATAATTCGGAACCATGATTTGCTCTATGTTCACTCATACATAAGATGGGTGTATATTCAATGAACTGTGTGGTGGTTTGGATCTGTATATACCCCAGAAAAAACATTTTCTTAGAGTGAATCATTTCCTGTGGGTATAAAACCATGGTAAGTAGAATCTTTAGATGTGGCTACGTCAGTTCAGGTGTGACCCACCTCACTGAGGGTGGAACTTAATCCTATTATTGGAGTCCTTTATAAACTGAATGACTGTAGAAAGGCAGAGAGAGAGATACAGACAGACAGAGACAGAGACAGAGAGAGACACAGAGAGAGAGAGAGAGAGAAGAAGAAGCTGAAATCAACTAAACCCAGAAGAGAAGGGAGAGAACAGCAGATGCCTTGCCCTGTGTCAGAGGACCCAAGGATCCCCAGCAGCTGACCTTCAGGAAGCAAAGCATCACCTTGATGATACTTTGATTTGGATATCATCTCATCCTCAAATTGCAAACTAATAAATTTCCATTATTTTAGCCAACTCATTTCTTATTATCTACTTTAAGTAACCTAGAAAACTAAACAAACCATAACTTCTTTTATTTTTTTGGTGAAGTTTGCCTAAGTTGTTTTCTTGTTACAAGTCAACAGATTTATTTTTGTTCCTAATTAACAGCATAACTAATCCTCTAGGGAACAACATAAGCTTCCTGAATTTAATTTTGACATTTTAACAGTCAAAAGGATCGTCTTTTTACAAAAATATTACTTTTTCTTTTCTTACCTCCTATTTTCTTTATATTTGAGAAAAATTGCTTGAAGTCTGAATATTCTGATGTATGGAGTGGGTGGACAGGTTGCAAATATTAAAATTAAAGGAGTTTAATGAAAATTAAAGTATGTAAATTATAAATTCTTCACTCAATTGAAGTCAAGATCTAAAATTCCACCAAGTGAGGCCCCAAGGTCAAAAGTAACAAAAATAAACAAATATGCACTCTAAATTGTTCTTCCCCCAATAATCTTGCTGGGTGCATGGTTGATTTTTATTTCAAAATTTCAAATTTACATGTAACTTTAATTACATGTAATTAAATGGGATTTAATTAACCCATTCAATTGTCTGAACTTGCCATGATATGAATTGGAAGCAATTGGGTTAAAATCAATGAGCTAGGGTCATCTAAACAAAATCAATTAATGGAAGGTTGATTTTTAACACTTTGCAATGTTAATTTTTATTATAGTACAATTAAAAATTCCTTTGAATGTAATTTAAAATCTTAGGAGTATGAGCAAGATTTAACTTGTTTAAAGTTCAGTCTGTTTAATTGTTTCCAAATGAATTTGCCTATTGAATTCATTTTAATGAAACACGCAAATGACAAAAGCAATGCAACTTTTTTGGGCAGTAACTTCAATATATATAAATGGCAATATAATTGCACATTATGTTACTCTTTCATGGATTTACTAGATTTTTGAAAAGTCTGTGTCAGATATGAAACAATATTGAAAAAAATCTGAATAAGTAATTTTTTACAAAGACAAAAATTGTTCTTTTAGAATATTGTTGGTTAAATATTACTGACAATATCTGAACATTTATTCTTGAATTTAAGTTTATTGCTACTTATCCTGATCTTAGAATAAATAGATAATATACTTTCCCATTCTCAGTTTTAAATCATTTACTTTATCCCAAATGATTAACTTTAAACATTTTCCTTTGGTGTAAAATCTTCACTTTTTGAATCTATATTTTTTAAAAATTCACATATCTATGCTTTCCTGAATCAAATGATTCACAGTATTAACACATTCAATTTTCAAAATGAGAATTAAATATTATGTAATAGATTCAAAACCATCATAAAGAAAAATGGTGTTGCTTCATAACCTTGAATTATTAATTATGATTTTTGTGTTATAAATCATCCAATAATAAATTGAAATAACCACATGCATTAAAAAAACAAAGTGACCTGATTATTAATAATAACACTTATTTACTACTTACATTGTCCTATGCACTGTGATTAGTTCTTTCCATATGTTATTTCATTTATTCCTCTACCATATTTTTATTAATGATATAATAATATCTAAATCTTATAAATTAATAAAGTAATATAAACAGATATTAGCAGTTCAAGAACAACACACCTAATAAGTGGCTGAGTCATTGTACTAACATAGCTCCCTGGACTACAAAGTCAAATCTTAATCTCTAAAATATATATTGAATCACAATTCCTACACTTATTAAATAAGGAGTTTGGAACAATCTGATAGGCCTGATCT
>PVIY010000993.1:5283-18431 GCA_004026745.1 Myrmecophaga tridactyla
GAAGATGATGTCTTTTGAAAGCATCTCCTCGTGCCTTTCTTAGCACTAAAACAAATTGCAAGAATCCCATATATAAAAAAAAAAATAGAGAGAATATGTCAGTCTCTTAAAATTAGGAACAATGATCATGGTGGAATCTTTAGGTTTTCAGTTTTACCAGATGAAGAGAAGATTTCAAATATTATGAACTAGAGAGCTGCATGCATAGATGTTTTTATATTCCAGCAGTGATGTGGTAGTATTAGACATTTTCACTAAATTTAGAAAGAATTAATTGTACACTTCTCTTTACTTACTTAAATATGGAGGCTGCAGTGAAAGGCCAAACTATGCTTGTAATTGCTTATCAGACACATAACAGCATTTGATTGTAATGGTATAGCAGAGGTTTATAGAAGTAACAAATTTATTTTAGGAAAATGATAAAATAATACAAAGGAAATAGTTTAAAATGCTCATAAGTCAGTTACAGAGAATAAATATAAGGACATACTAGTTTAAGAATATGCCTTAATCTGACATTTTCTTAATTATAATCTGTATACAAAATTTTATAACACACTTTCTATAGAAATTAGAGTAGCTTTTAAAGTGGAAGCTTATTCTAAACATGATTGCAAGATCTAAAAATATTTGCTTTGCTGCTATTAAAACATTTGCAAAAAGCATTTCCTTTACTTGAAGTCATTTCCTAATTTTCCTTACAATCAACACTGCTCTGACTAGGTTGTATAAAGTTCTATTATCTTTTGATAACAAGCATTAGTTTTTACCCAAAAAAGTTATTAAAAAGTAAACCTTCATTAACTAAGTATTTCACTTCCTAAATTACCTTGAATCACATCAGCATTTAATGTGGTCAGTGTTAAAAATTTTGTCAATTTAATGAAGATACAGCTTTTGTTCTTTAAGCTTGAAAGCATCTGATTTTGAGTTAGGTAGAATTTTAAAAATATATTTTATTCCAATTACCGTTTCTTTTTATTAACATACAATACCCCCCAAAAAAGAGCATAACCAAATAATATGCAAACAAGAAAGATAATGAGGATATTCTGATTTAACCTAAAGTGCTTGTAAATATTTTAGTTATTTTATAATTTTTGGCATATTTTTCATTTTTGATTATTTTTGGATGTTAATAGTATTTTCTGATTGTAAGACACATGGGGATTAGCATAAATATTTTCAGATTTTTAATGAATCTAATTTGAGTTCATCCAAACTCTTCATTTAGTCATTTCACACTTCTTCCAGTGATGTTTAGGTAAAACATCATTTAGTAATGTAAATTGAGAAATAGATACTGATATGTTTTATTTAGCTACACTTAACGCAGATCCATTTGGAAATTATTTTGTTATACTGTAAATAGTAAAGATGGCATGTATTATACTGTCACTCCCCAAGTGAAGTCAGTTAAAGGAAGAGAGGTATAGACATGTATAAGACTCGATGGAAATATCAACAAACTCATCAAAGATATCTTGGAATCCTCTAAATATTTGTGTTAAAAAACACATGGGCTCACCTCACTGGAGGGCATGGGAGAAAACGTATTTGGGATTAAACAGTGATTTTACTATAGACTGTAGAGTTGAAGACAAAAAGCACATAAATACTCTATTCTAGTAGGTGACTTAAGTAGCTGGAATTGGTTTTCTTATATCAGAGAAAGAAATTGCAAATAAACAAGAAGGGAAGGCTAGAATTCATCACGATCTCTGGATAGGATGTAGGGACATCAGAATGAACTCAAGTGTGTGTGTATATGCATGCCTATGGAATATCCAGATATGAAGTAACATGCATATATAAGTAATGTATAAATATACAATAAGATATAAATATGAAAACATGTGGATTATTAACCATATATATTCCCTACCTCTGTCTATGGAGAGGATCTAGAACCAGGGACAGCTCAGTAGCAACAAGAAACCATTTCCCAGATACCCTGGAAAAATGACCCGTCTAGTACTGGGTTAGGGAAAACCCCTGATGAGTATGTGCTACCTTGTAGCGACGGAAAGTATGGGAGGCTCGATAACAAAAGGTTGGGGTATGCCAGAAAGCCATGGGAGCCAACGTGCAAGAGCTCCCAAAGGCCAAATCCACAACAAATTATCAACAATATATAAATGTAGTAGTGGATTGTACCACAAGGAATAAAATAAATATCCATGAGTCTATCCTATATAAGTAAACGATTGCACAGGGAAATAAGTAGAGGAACAAGACAACTCTCCCTTTCCGATGCATTCCACATAGCACCGGTGGACACAGGCCCTCTCCACAGGAGCTTGATTTCTTTGCCCTTGAACGTGTGAGCTGGACTTAATGCCTCACTTTTAATGAAAGGAGACTAAAATGGGACCTTTGTGGTGGCGAAGTTGAGAACTCTACTTTAGCCACGTGGTCAGGGTTACCTTCAGCTGTAATAGGTCAGACTGGCATCCTGTAGCCCCTTGACATGATGCAATGATAACACTTCACTTCTCCACCCAAACCCTTCAGCCAGTCTCTAGCCACAGCAGAACATCAGACTACTGCACACAGAGGGACAGTTCACAGACACACTGACCACTACTCTTCAAACTCTCTAGCTAATCAGTAAGCGGGAGGACTGAGCAACTTTCAGCCAGACCAGAAGAGACAAAAATACATGAAGTCAAAATGCAATGCAGTGTTCTGAATGGGATCCTGGAAGAGAAAAAAGGCCTCAGTGGAAAAACCCGAGAAATCTGAATAAAGCCTGGAACTGAGTTAATAGAACTGGTGACAATGCTAGCCTCTAAGTTTTGACAATTGAACCATGGTAATGTATGATGTTAACATTACTGCAAAATGAATAAAGGGTATGCAGGAATATCTGTTATGCTGTTGCATTTTTTTTCATAAATCTGTTATTTCAAGTTAAAAACTAAAAAAAAAAACTCATAATATGAAATATAGGAGCAAAATCAGGGCACTACCAAAAATTTCACATATATGAACAAAAATTTCTGAGTGCCTGTTGAAAGGACAAAGAAGGTTGGGGAATGAAAATGACAAGAATCATATATGCATAAATAAAAACTTCTAGTTACAAATAGTGAGGAAGAGCTAGAAAATGAGAGAAAAAATAAGTCAAATAAATTCTATGAATATCTAGAGCCATATTTCTACAATTCAGAGAGAATCCTTCCCTTACTAAATCTTTGTTAATCTAAAATCAATTATGTGATTATTAAGTCAACCACATTTGTCCTGGACTTTTCTGAGGCATTGATTCCTTTCCACTAAATAATTGATTTCTCATTGAGCTTTAATAAATGCTTAAGTACCTGACAACTAAGTGCCCATAATTGCTATTTTTTTAAAGATTTTATCAAATAGTCTTACCTAGTTTTCTTTCAGATGAATGTCAGAAAAGTGTATTATGTACTTAGTATGTTATGTTGGTAATGCTTCTGAAAGTCACGAAATGTATTAATTTATTTGGGACAAATTATCTGTTAAAAATAGGACTAGCACCTTTTTCAGATTGAAGAATTGTCTAACATAAATCTGTAGATTCAACAAGAAAAAGTTCTCTTATGGGTCAAGGATAACAAAATGTGAACAGAAAAAAGAGATATTTAAATAAAGCCCAACATTTCTCAAATGCATCATCCAGAATCTACAAAAGTATTTCCTATTAAATAAAAAGTAGGTCAATTCATACTCCTAATTCTTCTACCTAAGAAAAAGCTCTGCCTATAGTAAACATCATCATTTCATTAGAGGTGCTCAGAAAATGTCTCAAATTAATAATCAAAAAGATAGAGGTGAATGGAAAATGTGTTTCAACAGCAAAAGTATGAGAAGGAAAAATCAAATTACAGTGGGTAGGAAAGAAAGGAGGAAAGTGAGGTAGAGGGAGCATCTCAAGGAAAGAGGCAGGTAAAAACTTAAGAGAGATGAAAGGAGAAATTCGTGGAGAACAGATTTGGGTACAAGTGAACAGAAATGGATAGACAGACAATGACTCAGGAAGAAAGAACATTAGGAAGTATAGAACACTAAATTATAAATTAGAAAAGAGGTCATTAAAAGAAATAGAGGGTGAGGAATACGATTTTAAATTATGCCGAGATATGAGATGAGGAACATATGTAAGTAAAGGAAGTTCTAAGAAGTACTGAAATACATCACTGATGAGAACCATCATAAAAATAAAAAGTATTTCTAAATGCAATGTGATCTGATACAATATTGAGATCTAAGGACAAAATTGGGAGGACAAAGGAGAATAGTGGAGAGAGACAGAGGAGGCAAAATTAAGCACATTACTGAATGAAAAGCAAGTGAAGAAACAGTGCATGAATGAGTGAATCATAAATAAAGAAAAAGAAAGCTGAGTGAGGGGTGGTTGCATACATTTCACAGTGAGGTAAAGAAACTAGAGAAACATAAATTCTAGAAAAATTGCATTTCAAGCATGCAAAAATGGACTGAAATTTCAGGAAAATGAAGACTGTAAGAAGTTAAGAGAGCAAATATTAATGATAACCCAATAATATTCTAACCATGCCAAAGGAGGCAAATAAGAGTAAAGCAGAACTGGACTCTAGCTCCTGGATGAATGCATCTTAAAACCATCAAACCTGAGCTCACTGGGGAATGAGGGCTGACTGAGGAAGACGGCTGGAACATGACAGACAGTGGGATGGGCAACAGGTAGATAAAAGAAAACTAACAGCAAACAGTTTGGGGGGCCTACTGAGCAAATGGCATCAATCTGAACAAATGATGTGTTAGTTTATCCAGCCCTCCTAACAGTAGGGTAGGGTAAGTATTGTTTTCCTTACTTCACAGAAGGAAACAGAAGCACAGAGAGGGCAGTTCACCTGCACAGGTAATAAGCAAGGAGGTGGCAGAGCAGGGTTTGAACCCCAGTCTAGTATGACTCTAGAGAGCCCACAATTACTGCACTCTGATATCACTGCAAGATGCGAGAACCAAGGGACTCAGAATATTTAAAAGAAAGAATGAAAATGGAAATGCCGTCAGATGTTTGGGTGTAAGATGCCTGCGACACAGGAAAGGAATTCAATAGAATAAAAATAAAATTGTCATTTAAAAAAAGAATAGAGCGCACAGAGAGGTAAGAAAAGAGAAGTAGGGAGGACACTAAGGAAAAGGATGAAATGTATCAAGGATAGAATGAAAAATATGGAGAGTGATAGAAACAAAAAGAGGACAGAGGATAAATAAATGGGTTGATAGAAACATTTTCAACAGAGGAAATGTGGAAAAGAGATCTGTAAGGAAATAAGAGGAGAGAGGTTAGTTCTCTGGAAGAGTCTCGCCCACGGCTCCCTTTGACAGTGCGAGACAGAGGGGACTCACCTGAGCTGGCATCGCTGCCCCTGAAGTGTGGGTGGATGGGACTGATGGCTGTGTCTGGGGAGATGGCCCATTCCCGAGCTATAAAGCCAGTGTGGTGAGCTCATCTCTCACTGGGACGTGGTTCTCATGTCACCTGCACTGGCCCTGACACGTGGAGAGGTGGAACTCTCTGAAGACGTGTCATAGACAGGGACAAATTATGCGTCTACTGTGAATTGTAACAATTATGTACAGACCCAAGATAACTTCCTTGGGACACCAACTTTCCTAGATGATAAATTCTTGTGATGGGAAACCCCAGGGATATAAAAAAGAGATGGGAGTCAAGTACCAAAAAGTTCAATTCTACAGTGGTGAAGCAGTAGGTTAATTAGTAATTTCAGTTACATCAGCTTGTTGGAATACAGGGCAGTGTTTTACGTTACGATTAGCAGAAGCACATGAGAAATTTAAAATGTTACATTAAGATGATATGAAGTAGGTTTAAAACAATATTTCAATTTTTGAGTAATTCTCTAAGTGAATGCTCATGCAAGTAGATGATTACAGAGAATATGTACAACTGATTATGTTCATGTTATCATGTGTCCATAATTTGTTTACCTAAAACTTTTCTTTAATTGCATGTTCTTTGTAAATCGAACATGTCAATAGAAAGTCAGAATTAGTGGAAATAAATGAACATATACAATGTCATTTCCAGAATGCTGGTACCAGGAGGATGTTTCTTTCCTTTGACCGTTGCCAGGAATCACTATTTGAGAGAATTAGAGGTTCCTAAACTTAAAGTTATAAAAGATAAGAGAACTCATCATCTTGAAGAATAGTGAAAATATGCTCCTCAGGAGACTTGAATGCTAACAAGAATGGCACTGGCTTCAGCACAAAAATGAAACTTGGGTAAAAACTTCCAACACATGAGAGAAGGAAGCATGCCCATTCCCTTGGCGGTGCACATTCATAGCTCACAATGTTAAAAAGAAATTTTCACAGAAGAGCTAGCACAAAGATAATTGAAAATCCTTCCCAGAATCCCCAATCCTGGAGCTGTACTGAGCTGTGAGCTTCCTGGGTTGCCAGATAATTCCGCCTCCTTTCCTGGAGGGGACAGTGCAGTATCCATTCAATGTGGTCATGTACCATCAGGGCTTCTGGTTTAGGGTGGCTGTGGGCATGGTTTGCGATGGTGAATTTTCATGTTAATTCCTGAACCCAACAGAAATGGGCAATGGGGAATTGTGTTCCACGGAGGCTTTGCAGCGGGAACTTTCAGGGACTGTGGAACGACAGGAAGATGTGAGTTCAGAACCAGCTGTGCCACGTGCTATATGTGAGACGGCAAGAAGGTCATGTCACCTGTCTGAGCCTCAGCCTCTGGTCTGCAAAATGGAAGTGAAGCAGATCGGTTGGAGGAGCGATTTGAAACAAAACCTGGGTAACTCAGAGCTGGACACAGCTGTCCATCCCTCTTTCTTGTGGAATGAAATACATATCAGAGACCCAGATGTCATGCCCTGGGATATCATGTTCCTGGGAGTCAAACTGTACCTCTTCCATGAAGGGGTAAAATTGTAATAAAAACTTTAATACTTAAAACCAAGTTTAATTAATATAAATTTGAGTACATTGAAATGTATTACATTATGTATGAATTTATATATTCTATATCTATCTGTCTATATTTTTCATAGCATGTAAACACCACCTCAATCAAGATACACAATTTTTCCATCATTCCATTCTTATTTTTTAATATATTAATGACACTCAATGTAGTGTATCTGATTACTCATTTCTGTAGAACATGGTGGTTTCTTTTTTTTTTGCCTGGATTTTATTTTTCTATTTGGCCAAGCATCTTTTATGCATGTTTTTTGTTTTACTGTTTTTGCTGATTATCTTGTATAAATTTTGACAAGTTTCGTCATGATGCCGTGTGCTTGCAGCATAGATACCTTTTATCTTCCTGTATGAAGTTAGGGTGAAGGCAGATCACTTGAATACCTCATGGATTGAAATGATTAGAGACACAGTTAATGTACTTTATTTTTATAAACCCTGGTATGTGTCATAATGCCTTGATATTGCCATGCAAGAATCACTAATATTTCTTGTAAAAGGCAAGAAAGTAACATTTTAGGATTTGTAGATGATTTGTTCTATATTCCAACAGCTAAATTCTATATTTAAATGCATGAAAATCACTAATGTCACAGAGTACAAGATTAAGCAAACAATTCCATTTTCAATAGCATCTAAAAGAATAAAATATTGAGCAATAAATTTAGCCAATGTAGCAAAATGCCTGTATACTGAAAATTACAAAATATTTCTGAAAAAAGTTTTGATAGGTTGAAAGATACTATGCGTTCATGGACTTGAAAATGTTCTTAAGTAGTCAGTAATAACCGTATTAAATTGCAGATACAAGGAAATTCCCATCAAAATTCCAGCTCATTTTTCTGAATTAGAAAAGCCAGTCTTCAAATTCAGATGGAATTGCAACGGGCCCCAAATAGCATAAACAATTTTCAAAAAGAACAATGTTAAATGGTTCAGTGGTGGAATGCTCGCCTTCCATGCAGGAGAGACCCAGGCTCAATGTCCGCCCCCCTCCCCGCCGCCAGTAAAAGAATAAAGTTTCACAATTTCAAAACTTACTACAAAGCTATAGTGATTAAGACAAGCGGTACTGGCGTAAGGATAGTCCTACAGATTCACCGAACATAATTTACAGTGCAGAAATAAACCCTTACAATTATGGTCAATTCTGGGTTGGCTATTCCTGGTTTCTTGCATTTCTTATGAACTTTCCCTCATAAGTCTTCACATTTGTGTACATGGGAGTTTTTCCACTTGTATAGATCTTTAATTTATTTCAACAGTTCTTCTTAATTTTCAGCATACACATGTCACATTTACTTGTTAGAATTATTCCTGTTTTTATTCTTTTATTGCTATTGTGGATAGAATTTTCATAATTTCATTTTTGAATAGAAATGCCATTGAGTTTTGTAAAGTACTTGCATCCTAGAGTATTGCTAAACATATTTATTGTCTGGTAGGTGTTTTTTGTTGTTGCTGCTGTTGTTTTTTTTCTTTAGTCTAGTAGGTGTTTTTATAGGTTATTTAGGATTTCCTATTACAAATATTTTGTCAACTACAAATAGAGTTTTACTTCTTCCTTTCAAATTTGGATGACCTTTCTCTTTTTTTTTTTTGACTATTGCCTTTACTTTGTCCTTTTGTACAATGTGAATAGCAGTGGTGAAAGCAGGCATCCTTGTTTTGTTCCTAAACTCAGAATTTTTTTCTTTTGCCTTTATGTTTGATAATAACTGAGGGTTTTTCTTATTTGCTGTTTATCAGGTTGAAGAAGCTCTCTTACATATTTCTAGTTTGTTGAATGTATGCATCATAAGAGTGTTTGAATTTGTCACATGTTCTTTCTGTATGTATGAGATGGTCATGCCAGATCTGTCCTTTGTTCTAGAAATATAGTGTTTTATGGTGATCAGAATTGTGAACACAACCATGTAATACTGGGGTAACTGCCCCTTGGTTATAGTGTGTTTTCCTTTTTATTTGTTCTTGGGTTCAGGATTCTAGCATTTTGTTGAGGACATTTGAATTTTTATTACTAGCAGATTTTTTTTATAGCTTCATTTGGTTTTGATATTAAGGTAATACTGGCTTTATAAAATGGATGGAGAAATATTCCCTCTTTTACTATATGTTAGAAAAATTTGAGAAGAATTGGCATTAATTCTTCTTTAAATATTTCGTACAGTTCACCAGTGAAGTCATCTGGGCCTTTGTTTCATTTTGTGGGAAAAATCTTGATTGCTAATTCAATCCCTTTACTGGTTATAGATGTAGCCAAATTTTGTATTTTTTCTCAAGTCAGTTTTTGCTGTTGTGCCTTTCTACAAAGTTTTCTATTTCATCAAAGTTATGTAGTTTTTTTGGCATGCAATTGTTATTGTACTTCCTTATACTTTTTTTCAAGGATTTTATTTATTTATTTTTTGTATGCTTTATGGCAGGGTCACATTTATTCTTTTTCCATGTGAGTATCCCATTATTGCAGCATCATTTGTTGAATTTTTGTTGGTTGAATTTTTGTTTGTTTGTTTGCTTGCTTGTTTGTTTTTTGGGGAAATGCATGGGCTGGAAATCGAACCTGGGTCTCCTGCATGACAGGTGAGAATTCTACCCATGAAATACCCTCTCATCCTTCTTTCTTATAATTTTTTAACCTTGTAAGGTCATTAGCGAAATATATGCTTTCTTTCCAGAGTTAGTAATGTGTTCCTTCTCTCTTTGTTCTTGGTTAATCCAGTCAAGTATTTATAATTTTCAAGTCTTTTTATCATTATGTTTTAAGTTTTATTGATTTTCTATGTTTTTTCATTCTCTAAAATTTATTATTTCTTTTTTTTAAATTTCTATTGGTTTCCTTTTTTGCTATTCCCAATATTAACTGGGAAAGTTCAGTGATGATTTATGTAGTTCTCCTATCTTAAGATAGACTTTTCTATCTGTCAGGTTCCTCTATGCCTGGCTTTAGTTCTATTTCCTGTGTGTTGCAATATTGTATTATATTTTGATATATCACAAATGATTTTCTGATTTATGTTGTGTTTTCTTTGGTGACCTACAGATTATTAAAGTGCATTGTTTGACATCCACATATTTGAGAATTTCTAAGTTTTCCATTTATTATACTCGATTTCCAATGCAATTTATCGCCATTGTCATCAGTGAGCATGTCCATATGATTTGAAAACCCAGGATTGTATTATTCTTTAATATATGGTCTAAGTTTGAGAAAGTGCTGTGCGTGCTTGAGAGAAATCTGTATTTTGTTAGTTTTGTGAAATATTCTATATAGTTCTGGTAGGTCTAGATTGTTTATACTGTTTTCAAGTCTTCAATATTGTAGCTGTTTTTATGCCTAGTTGCTCCACCCATCTTTGAAAATGAGATATTGAAGCTCCAAATATTAATGTTTCAGTATAATTTTCCCCTTTATTAATGTAAGCATTTTTTTCATCTAATTCTTCATTATGGCATTCCTTCATGATAAATACATATTTTCTAGTGTACCACATTGATTTCCTTGTTTTTCACATTGGCTACTTTTTTTTTATTTCTTAATGATTTTCCCCAGGATTACAATTTGCATTTTAACTTAAAATGATCGTGTTTGGATTAAAACCAACTCAATTTCAGGTCTATACAGAAACTTTGCTTCAATACAAATCTGCTCTCTCTCTTTCCTTTGTGCTAATATTGACATATATTACCTATTTATTCCTTATTAATTTTTCTTTTTAGTTGTATGGTCTGGAAATTGAAATGGGTCTCTCACATGGAAGGCAAGCATTCTACCACTGCATTACCCGTGTGCCCAGTTTCTTTTTAATTTTAATGAACGTTTTTTGCTTTGTGCAATTTTATTTTACATAAAATAGGAACAAATAACAAAGAAATATATTTATATTGTCTCATATTTAGTTATGTATTTAGCTATTATATCCCACATGGGTTGACGGAGCAATGTCACTTCATGATCTGCCAGCCGGTGGTGCTGGAATCTGGATTCCTGCTCAGGGTTAAAGTGCTCCTGCTGAGACTGGCAGTGAGTCACAAGATCTAACCAGATTGCACAGAAAGAGCTGTAAATGAGCTCCTAATAGAGGAAACTTTTCCATTGGCTCATTTTCTCGTATGTACAGCAACATCAGTAGCCCTATATGTAGAGGGGCAACATTTTAAGAATAATCATACACTGTCCAGAATTGCACCTAATATTATTGCTCCCAACAAATCCTAGTTCTCATATAGGTGGGGTAACCCTAAGGGCTAAATCAATGTCACTTTTATGAGATTTGGCATAATAATATGTTTCCCAGATGATAAATTTCATTGGCAGATCAGATTAGTTACTTTGCCAAGTTAGGAGCCTTAAATTTGAACCTGATATCCAGGTCGGACCCCTGTGCAGGTCCACTGAAAGAAAAACATGTTTCCTGTACACATGGAGCTGAAAACAAATGGAGCTTCCAATAACATATTATTAAAATATTATACAAGTGAAAAAATAGAGCATACATGCCAGACATTTGTTTTGAGAAAATTATCCTAATTGCTATTTTTAAGGTTTGTGGACATGAGGATCCTGATATACACAGAGATGAGTAACTCATACAATACAGGAAAAGAAGGGCATAGAAAGCTCAGATCATCATACTTAACTATAATTCACAGGTTCCACCTTCCTAAGTGTAGATAATATTAGAAATGGAAAATACCTTAATTAATTTAACCTCATTTGATTATATGTGATATGTAAGCATAGTAAGAAAAAACCCTCAAAGCAAAGTTTTCAATATACTGTTTTTGTTTTAGTTTTCAAGATTTCAGGCTCCCTGGCCCTTTTTGTCATGATTGAGAAGAAAAGTCATTCAGACCGAACACTGGCTATAAATCATCAATCAAGTATTAGAGTGTCTCCCTATGTTGCATCTCCCTGGAATGAAAGGAAGCAGTAGTTAGGCAAAATGAAAAGCCCCAATGCTTTTCAAGACCTGTATTGGGATGTCATTCTCTTCTTATTAACATTAGAAATGTTTTCATTTTGTAGTACTTTCAAAAGAAATTGTTGGCCCAAACTATGGCTATTTGCACCAACTTAAATTTAACTTCATATGTCATCTAATTAAGGTTTTGGTATAATTCTGGGAATTAAGCTATTGTTTTCATCTCCCAATGTGTCCATCCACTGGTTCTAAGATTAAAGAACAGGCTCATAGTGCCCTAACATGGGAAAGGCAAGATTTATATATATATATACTCATGTATTGTAATATTCACTTAAGAGAATTAAATGCGCTTTTGTTCTTTTTTATCCATGAACAATATCTCCCATATAATATTCAGTGTCCTTCAAATTTGACGTATCTCTGTGCTGAATAAAAGCCTTATTTTTATTATGATCAGCCCCACCACAATTGAATAAGTGAGATATGGGAGAGTGGCTGTGTTTACTAAAAGTCTTAGAGGATGGTCTTATCTTCAAATGTGAATCAGTTCATGGAATACTTGGGTACAACAGAATGAGCAGTTGTCGCATTCATCAGGTAACTGCTTTGGAGCTGACAAATGCTTAACTTTCTGAAAACATGAAGTGCTCTGGAAATCCTCTTATCAGTGTTGATAAACAAGAAAGGGGACAGAATTGGGTAACCAAATGCGAAAAGGACACTGATGTCCTGGAGATTACTGTCTTTCTCATTTGAAAATGCTATGTGGATGATAAGGAAAGAATTAAACAAATAAAAGAAAACAAAACATATCACCAGGCAAAGGACAGTTTGTGTGGCTTTTGTTTCTGGAGAACACTTCTGGATATGCTTGCCCTTATGTATTTCCCGTAATATTTTCTGATACCAGCACAAGAGAATAACTATGTAGCCACTGGCCAACATCATGAAGAACAGAAAGAAAACATCCCGAATAAATATGCATGTTACAAAAGTAACGCTGATGGCTGATGTGGTACAATATTTCAAAAAAAATCCATGTTGATCTGAAGTGTAATTTTTTGTTGCTGTACACTCGGTAATGATGTGAATACTGATTATCATGTTGAGGGCCCAGAAGAAGGAAAAGGAAGGGTATATGAAGGTGGTTGCTCTGAGTTTCAGCCTTGGCCATCTGCTGTTGTTGGGACTGATGATGATGGCTTGGGTTATGCTCAAGAGACAGGT